>PVJN01009695.1:0-59932 GCA_004026805.1 Lasiurus borealis | reverse complement strand
TACTTTAATATACCACTGGCATCACTGGATACATCCTCCAGACCAAAACAAACAAACAAAAATCAACAAAGAAACAGCAATCCCAAATGACTCCCTAGAACAGATGGAACTAATTGACATCTTCAGAACATTAAATCCCAAAGCTATGGAATATACATTCTTCTCAAGTGCACATAGTATATATTCAAAGATAGACCATGTATTATAACACAGGCAAAGTCTCTTCAATTTCAAGAAGATTGAAATCATAAGCATCTTCTCAGATGACAGTGGCATAAATTAGAAATCAACTACAATGTAAAAATATCAAACACTTGGAGGCTAAATAGCATGCTATTAAACAATGATTGGGTTACCAAAGAACAAAGGAGAAATAAAATACATCCTGGAAACAAATTACAATGAAAACACAACAATCCAAAATCTATGGGACACAGTGAAAGCTGTCCTGAGAGCGAAGTTCATAGTACTACATGCCTACATCTAAAAATAAGAAAAATTGGTAATAGCTATTACGGTTAAATTATTTAACCCTAAAACTTAAAAAAATAGAAAGAGAGCAATAAGAAAAGTCCAGAGTAAGCAGAAGGACAGAAATAATAAAGGACGGAGTGGGGAAAAAAAATGACATAAAGACAAAAAACAACAACAACAAAACAAAATAAAAACAACACAAAAGATAAATAGAACCAAGAGCTGTTTCATTAAAAGAATAAACAAGATTGATGAGCCTCTAGCCAGGCACATCAAGAAGCAAAGAGAGAGGACCCAAATAACCAAAATCAGAAATGAAAGAGGTGAAATAACAACCAACACCACATACATACAAAATTTTTTAAAAAATATTACAAAGAACTGTTTACCAACAAATTGGACAACCTATACAAAATGGACATATTCCTAGAAAAATACATTTTCCAAAATTCAATTAGGAAGAATAAAAAATCTGAATAGGCTAATAACTATGGAGGAAATTGAAGTAATAATAATAATAATAAAACTTCCAGGAAACAAATGCCCTGGTCAGGTGGCTTCAAAGCAGTGTTTTGCCAAATATTCAAAGAAGAACTAAAGCCAATCCTCAGACTATTCCAAAAAATTCAAGAAGCCACACTTCCAAAATCTTTCTATGAATCCAGCATTACCCTAATCCCAAAATCAGATAAAGACACCACAAAGAAAGAGAATTACAGGCCAATATCCCTGGTGAATATAGATGCTAAAATCCTCAACAAAATTCTAGCAAACTGGATCCAGGATTACATTAGAAAGATCATATACCATGACCAAATGAAATTTATTATGGGGATGCAATGCTGATACAATATCCACAAATCAATAAACATTATATATCACATAAACAAATTGAGAAACAAAAATCACATAATCATATAAATTGGTGCAGAAAAAGAATTTGACAAATTCCAACACCCTTTCTTTTAAAAAATATTTTATTGATTTCAGGGAGGAAAGGAGGAGAGAGAGATAGAAACAAATGTTGAGAGAGAATGATTGATCAGTTGCCTACTTTATGCACACTGCTGATGATCGAGCCCGCAACTCAGGCATATGCCCTTTGACCAGAATCAAACCCAGGACCCTTCACTCCACAGGGCAACACTCTATCTACTAAGACAACTGGATCAGACTCCATCACCCTTTCTTGATAAAAACTCTGAGCAAAGTGGAAATAGCGGAACATACCTCAACAAAATAAAAGCCATATATGACAAACCTACAGCCATATATGACAAACATCATACTCAATGGGCAAAAACTGAAATAATTTCCCCTAGAAACAGGAAAAAGACAGGGATTCCCAGTTTCACCACTCATATCCTACACAGTACTGGAATTGCTAGCCATAGAGATCAGAGAAGAATATGGAATAAAAGAAATCTGAACTGAAAGGGAAGTAAAACTTTCATTGTTTGCTGATGATATGATACTGTACATAGAAAACCCTAAAGACTCCATCAAAAAACTACTTGATTTAATAAATGTATTTGGCAACATAGCAGGATACAAAATTAACACCCATAAATTTATGGGATTTCTCTACACCCATAATGAACTCACAGAAAGAGAAACTAAAAAAAAAATCTTATTTACCATTGCAAGAAAAATGTTAAGATACCTAGGAATAAACTTAACTAAGTAGGTAAAAGACTTGTATTTAGGAAACTATAGGACATTGAAAAAAGAGATAGAGGAAGATATAAACTAGTGGAAGAATATACCATGTTCATGAACTTGTAGACTCAACATCATTAAAATATCCACACTACCCAAAGCAAACTATAGATTTAACGCAATCCCCATTAAAATACCAATGGCATATTTCACAGACTTAGAACAAACTCGACAAAAATTTATATAAAATCATGCCAAAACCGGTTTGGCTCAGTGGATAGAGTGTCGGCCTGCAGACTGAAAGGTCCCAGGTTCGATTCCGGTCAAGGGCATGTACCTTGGTTGCAGGTGCATCCCTAGTAGGGGGCGTGCAAGAGGTGGCTGATCGATGTCTCTCTCTCTCATTGATGTTTCTAACTCTCTGTCCCTCTCCCTTCTTCTCTGTAAAAAAAATTAATAAAATACACATTTTAAAAAATGTATATAAAATCAAAAAAGACCCCTAATAGTCACAGCAATCCTGAGAAAAAAGTACAAAGTTGGAGGTATTATAATACCAAACATAAAGTTATATTACAAAGCCACTGTTCTCAAAACATCAATGTATTTGTGCAAGAACAGACACATAGACCAATGGAACGGAATACAAAATCCTGAAATAAATCCAAACCATTATGTTCAATTAATATTTGACAAAGGATGCAAGAGCATACAATGGAGTTAAGACAATATCTTCAATAAATGATGTTAAGAAAATTGGACAGATACTTGCATAAAAATAAAACTTGACCAACAACATATATTATACACAGAAATACATTCAAAATGGACAAAAGACTTAAATGTAAGACAGGAAACCATACAAATCTTAGAATAACACATTGGCAGAAAAATATCAGATATAGTTTGTAGCAATATGTTCACTGACACATCTCCTAGGATAATGGAAATGAAGGAGAAAAATAAATAAATGGGACTACATAAAAATAAAATCTTTTGCACAGCAAAAGAAACCATCAACAAAACAATAAGGAAATCCACTTCATGGCAGAATATGCCAATGTGACATATTATAAGGGTTTAATCTCTGAAATGTATAGAGAACTCATACAACTTAACAAAAATAAGATAAGCAATCCAATTAAAAAATGGACAAAGCACCTATATAGACATTTTTGAAAGAGGACACACAGGAAACCAGGAGACATATGAAAAAATGCTCAAAGTCACTAATCATTAGAGATATGCAAATCAAAACAAAAATGAGGTACCATTTCACATCTGTCAGAATGGCTATCATCAACAAGTCAACAAATGACAAGTGCTGGCTAGGATGTAGAGACAAAGGAACCCTTGTACACTGGTGGTGGTTATGCAGACTGGTGCAGCTTCTGGGAAAAACAGTATGAACTTTCCTCAAAAATAAAAAAAAATGAAACTCCCATTTGAGCCAGTAATCCCATTTCCAGGAATATATCCCAACAAATCAGAAATACCATTCAGAAAGAATATATGCATCTCTATGTTCATAGCAGTGCAATTTACAATAGTTAAGATTTGGAAACAGTTAAGTGCCCATCAGCAGATGAGTGAATTAAAATACTATGGTACATCTACACAATGGAATTCTATGCTGCTATAAAAAAAACAAGGACTCTTACCATTGCAACAGCATGGATGGACCTGTAGAGCATTATGCTAAGCAAAATAAGCCAGTTGGATAAAGATAATGAACAACATAAACTGATGAACAAAAATAGATCCAGAGACACAGAGTCATCTAACAGACAGTCAAACTTCAGAGGGAAGGCTGTGGAGGATGGGAGGTGGAGGAGAGGTAAGAGTTCAACTAAATACTTGTATGCATATAACCATAGCCAATGGACACAGATAATCGGAGGGTGAAGGCTGGGACTGGGGGGCAGGGGCAGACTGGGAGAGGACAATGAGGGGCAAAGCGGACATACATAATACATTCAACAATAAAGAATAAACAATAAAGAAGATAATGAGAAATTCCTCCCCCTAGAACTTGTGCCAGATGTGGCACAAGATAATCAATTCAAAATAATTGAATATTCCTAACAACTCAATTCTTCCATGTCACTTTGATCAATAGTTCATAGCAAACTCTTCATCTTGTTTGTCCCATATTTGCATGAATATTATACACTAAATGTTACACTCCTTTGAACCTCAAAAGAGTTCTTGACCTCTTTCACTAGAACTTTAACAGCACAGCATAATGGGGATACAGAAAGACATTTTCCCAGTTAAAGACTTCAAACCTTGCTGATTCTGGACAGTAACAAACTTTTACATAAGCCAAAAATGGCTCATTCATCTACTTCAATGCACCATCAATATGTCCTGGGTTCCTGAACCTGTCTTCCCTCCTATGAGTGCAACTGTAATGATGTCTACTTAGCTACTAACAAGTGGCAGCACCCACTTCAACATTTCCTTATGAAAACAGCTTTCCTCAAATATAGCATTTTTTCAGATCTCTTCAGATTTTATATAAACTGAATGAATATCTTTAGCCCCAATAGTGCCCCGCCCTTTCATTCCACTTTGTTACCCCAAATAGGAGTGCAAACAAGCTACAGAGCAGCTTCTTTGATCTAGAAGCTTATATTCTAACCATCCTGTGAATGGTAAAAAACTTTGGCTATCTTGTGTAAAATGATTACCTGGCAACAAGGAGCTACACTCACACATGTTTCCTGAAGTTTTTCTAAATTAAAAACAAACAAACAAACAAAAAATAAACACCCTCTTTTTCCTTCTTCCACTCTCATACCTACCTTTCTATAGAATGCATGAGAAATGAAATATTCTTTTAAAGGGTTTTTCTCCTATATAAAAGTAATTCTTGCCCATTGTGAAAATTTTGGAACTAGAAGCACAAAAATGAGCGAAAATAATATTCATGAACCTACTAACAGAGATAAAAGAAAATTGATTCCCTATTATACACCATACATGAATATAAATTTCAGATGGAATAGAGAACTATAGCTAAATTCCAAATTATATAAGCCATAGAAGAATATGTAAGAATATAAAGTTGAAAATACATTCCTAGGAATAAAAAGAAATCCAGAAGCCATAGGAAATTAATGACAGCTCTGGCTACACAAAAATTAAAATTCTTTGTGAGAAAATACAAGTTAAAGTTTAAAGCCAATGGCAGATGGGGGAAATTATATTTAAAATGCAAAAAGTGAATAACAAAATTTGAAATAATAAAATGGTAATAAGTAAGCTTTTACAAACCAGTAAGACAAGCAACCGAACTGAAAAATATGCATTCCCTGGAGAAATAGAATTGGATTAAAAAATAACTGAAAAGATGCTCCAGTAAGAGGAAAATATCACAGCAAAACTGAAATGTGGTTTTCCCTATTAAACTTGTCCTAAAATCCAAGATTAATAATACTTTGATGAAATAATTAGAAATGGGAACTCATACAAAGATGGTGGGAGTATAAATTAATACAACTCTTTTGGAGGACAATTTGATAGTCCTTAAAAGATTAAAACTGAACATACATTGACCTAACATTTCCTCACAAGCACTTACCTAAGTCCCTAAAGGTGTTCATTAATGCCTTGTTTGTAATAGAAAAAACCTGAAAATAACGTAAATATCTACAAATAGAGACTGGTTAAATAAATGATGGCACACTTATACACCTGGAAACTGAAGGCATTAAAATGAATATGGTACTTTTATATTATAATGGTCTGGCATGCAAGGATGTCCTAGATACATTGCTGAATAAAACTAAGTTACAGAAAAATACACGTCCGTTTCTGTATAAGAAAATAGTCTATAAACATATAAGTTTATTTTCATAACACAGAGAAAAGAGTTTGGAAGAACACATCTCAAACTGTTAGTAAAGGCTAACGCTGGGACTTGGGATGGGAATTACAGGAAACATGTTCTCCACAAAGCTCAGGTATTTTCATAGTGTTTTGTAAAATAAGTATTATTAATTTTATAATATAAAAATGTTAAAATAAGTTAATATAAGTATTTTTATGACTATCAAATTTTCAATAAGCACATTTTAATGGTTGCATGATACTACATCACATGTCCATTCACCAATGGATTGATATTTCCACTGTTAGAGTTGCAGTATAAAGCTCTGTGCATGCAGTGTGTGTGTGTGTGTGTGTGTGTGTGTGTGTGTGTGTGTGTGCCAACATACATAGGGCATATACTTTGAGATTTTCCCTTTAGTAGATATAAGTTTGTATATGTCTTTGAGATAGTTAGCTTGGTGTGGCCACAAAGAATGATGCTAAATGGCTCATTCAGGGAATGACCATGACCTTGCCTTTGTCCTCTGATTAAAAGCCTCAAACACCAGACCAAAACTGGTGCCCTAGGCCATGTATTACATAATTATTTTGACACCAACTGAATATCAAAAGTGCTTGGGACAAATTCATAGGCGGCAGGAAACGTTAAAAAAGTTATGGTTTTTGGACTGTAAATAGTTTTTAAGTTGCTTTTTTTTCTTGATTTGTCAACTAAGCTCTACATCACATGGGGAATATTCCTCAATCTTTCATAAATATGGAAGGCTTCCCAGAAGAGATGGTCTTTTAAGAGTTGCTTGTTTTTCCCATGATGCTATCAGGAACAGGCCATAAGGGAAGTTTCTTCCTAAGAGAGAAAAGATTTTAAGCACAGCTGATTGTGGACTGAGCTGAGCTGAGAATGGATAGAAAACTTTTCTATTAAGTCCCCTTAAATCAAGGGGACAGATTCTAAAAAAGGAGGGATCTGATGGAATATATCAAAGTGAAAGAGAAAGGAGTTTTAATGAATACTTGGGGAGAGGTTGATCCAAGCTTCCTTGCTAAGATTGTGCCCTGCTAAATTTCCTCTTATGGTCCAATATATTAGATATCACTATACATCCTTCATATTTAAAAATCTAATAAACTCACTATTTTTTCCCAGGAAGAAAGCTAAGTTTACTCTGAAAATCATAGCAGTACAGAAACACACAAAACAATGAAATAAGCTTGACACTGTTCCCCCTGTCAACAAACCTCAGGCCTATTATATGTAAAATTAGGCTAATAAAAGGAGATAAATGTTTAAATTATGGGCTTTGGATACCACTTTAGCTTTTACCAAGAATATTTTCACAGTCGCCTCTTATGAATAAGTTCAGTGGAGCAGAGAATGCCCTTCTTGGACCAGTTCCACTTTATGCTTCTTTTGATGCAGCCATAAAAGGGAACTATAGCTATGGCTTTTCTCTCAAATTTGGAGTAAGTGTCCAGCTTAGAGATGGCTGCAATTGGCTCAAAGAAGCTAAGGCTCATACTGTGAAGACAGGAGAAAGCTTCTAACAATAGCAGAGAAGTCAATGGTTACTCATAAATCTCCCAAATGTGGTGGCAATGAGGGTTAATTAGCTCCACTCTCTGCCACTCTGCTCTCTCCAACATGTTAGTCCAATGGTTGGCAAACTCATTAGTCATCAGAGCAGCAAACCTCGGCTTCTGCGTCGCATGTGGCTCACAAGCCACAGTGTGCGGACCACTGTGTTAGCTCATCACACGATCGCTGACTTTCTAGAAATATTCCCTGACTTTGCAGGAAATTATTCTTTTCAATAAATGGCATCCGATTTGCTCATGATCCCTGGAATCTCAACTTCCTCAAAGAATTTTTCATCTGAATCCAGCTCATGTGAAGGCTTTTTCCTTCTTTATTTTCTGCATAAGGGAATAGGCAGAGCCTGATTTACTTTTTCTTTTTACCCCCATTATTCTTTTTCATAAACTGAAAACCTTTACTGAAGAGTCTGAAACTTGAGAAAAATCCAGCTCAAGTATCAGATATTTCTAGAGTTACGAAAAATGGAATGAGATTTGTACAGTTTAAAACAGGAAAAGGAAAATAGGCGAATGTGTCATGTGTACTATGAGATGAAAACTATATGGTAATCAGAAAACCAGCCCAAAATTTAGTTGGCTTGATTCAAAACTCTTATTATTTTATCAATTCATGCATAAACCATTCACTTGCTTCTGTTAGAATAATGTCATGGCCACATTTGGGCTACATCACATTCAACACAAATTATAACCACATTTTCAAAGAAATTGCAAGAAAGCATCCTGTTTTGAAAACTTGAGACACTTACGTTTTACTTGTTCTGTTTTGCTTCCTTCTAGGAAAAGAAATAACAGCAACAAGGTAAATAAGTATTTTATTCCTCCCATTTTCCACTTATTTCTTATTTTGACCACTGCGAAAAGCAACTCAAAACTTCCAGGGTCTGGTGTAGTCAAGCTATGGGAAAGAAAACAGAAAGAAAGTGATGGAGATCACTGCTGCTTAGTGTTTCTAATGTGCTAGGGAAAAAAAAAAAAACTTAGGAGAATTTACATAAATGCAAGCATTCTTTTCCTATGTAAGAAATAGAAACTGCCTCTCCTATTTTGCAAAGATGATGAGCATACATTTCTATCCAATGCTAAGGCAAGTTGTAGGGAAATAAAAATAAATTTTAAAATCGTCCTTTCTAGGGGAATTAAAGTTGATTTCTCAAGAGATTATCTTTGGAAAAAAAGGGAAACGGGTTTGCAAAACAGCTACTTTGGAAAACAAGATAAAATTAATAGACATGAGAACCAAATAATTTCTGAAACTTAACTAATCTTATCTGTTTTATTAATACTTCAGGGATGAGGCACAAAGATCAGTGTTTCTTCTATGTCTTCCATTGGATCTATAAGGCTCTTCAGTTTGGCTTACTTATGTTGGAAAACATACATGCAATTAGCTAATGGATGCAATTAAATACCTGAAAGGCTCAAGCATATTGTGAAATGGAAATTTAAAACAGTCCACTTTTCAGGGAATTTAGGTAAAATTAAATAGGTAATATGTTACATTATACCACCAAGCAAAAGAACATTATAAAGCAACTACAATTCTTAAAAATGTGAGACTTACATTTCCAGTCTAAAGGGTAGAAATCTTAAGTCTTTTGAGCTTTCAAACACAGCTCATATCCAGTCACAGGTAGTTTCCATAGGCTTTAGAGTTTGAAAAATTCTTCCAATTGGTGATTTGAAAATATTTAAATACTTGAGAAACACCATATTTCAATCTGGGATTAACCCTGGATGGTAACTCAGCTCATTGATCCTTTCAGAAGATCCAACTTAAATACCTAGTATAAAGAGCTGGAAGAAATACAAGATGATCATTCTGGAGAAGTAAATTGTCTTTGGGCTGTAAAATGGATACCAAAGCTACTAATTTAAATGCCCTGATATTGTCCAGCTATTTGGAAATCCATTTATGCATATAATAACCAAAGGATAACCAATCATAGAGAATAACTTGTGCCATCAGCCAGGATTCCCCATACCATTCTGCCTTCTCTACCTCCTTAAACAAGAACTAAATTGTCTTCAGACATATTCCTAGCCTATCAAAGGTATAGGTTCTGATGTCTTGGTCCCGTCTTTGAGTTTGTGGTCCACCTTCAATAATTCAGAATGTTTCTGTCTTCTAAGAACTACAAGGTTCCCTTGAAGCAAATCTTTTGCACGAACAGTCGGGGCATTCTTCCTGAGTCTACTTTAATAAGCTTATCCCCCAATTCTCCAAATAAGAAATATATTTTAAATCATTGAAATTCAATTTATCACAGTCACATATGGATCTCAGGAAGTATTTCTCAAACCACAGTTTTCAGGTCTTCCCATGCAGGAACCAAGAGGGTTATTTTTCTTGTACAACGGTTGGGTGATTCAGTGAACAGTAGCATTGCTTCATAACTCATGCTGGCAAAAAAATGGCTCTTAGAATTTTTTTGCTTTTCTTGGTTCCCAACTAATGTTATGAGCAAATAGAAAAGTTAGTGACAAGAGAACAATTAATCTATTTTGCTGTTCCTGTCATCTGTGTGGCCTCCCAGGCTATGATGTAAAACATCAGAAAACTAATCTCTTTATAAATCTTCGCTTTTGATTTATAAGGTCCTGGAGTCCTGCCTTTATATTCTGTGCAGAAATATAAACTAAGCAGAGTTTCCTCCCAGGTCTCCTCACCAATTTCTCTTTATCCATTTTGTTTTTTTCTTTTGTGGGAGCAGGGTGGTGCAAGACATTTGTTGGGACTGTAGCAATAAACACAAGTAAGCATTGCGCAGCAAACATGCTGAGTCTTACACTTGCAAATAGCCAAACTGTCCTTAATTTTTCAAATTATACTTTGACCCAGTTAACTGGAGTTATTTCTGCATTAACTCTCTGCTTCACACAGGCTATGCCATTGAACTTGCACTTGTTCTTTTACAGGTAGATTACTTAAAAATGTAGCCATTGACATGTTTTGGGGAAATCCAAGCCACAGCAAGAAAACAACAAAGAAAATGAAACCCTGCAACTGACACTGTGGAGGGGAGAGGGAGACTGGACATTATAAGACAAAAAGAAATATGTCAGAACCTAAAGAAATGTGTAGATTAAGTGCCATGAAACAAGCATTTGCATTCTTCATTTGCATCAAGAAAAGGGACCAAGATCTCCTTGCCCAGCTATAACTGCAAGGCAGTCTGAGCCATCAAGTTGCCAGGAGCCTGTCCATTTTCAGAAGAGGCCTCCTGGGTAGAGCAGAACCAAAGAGACATTCTCAGAGGAAGAAAGGGCTGAGCGCATGTCAGCCAGTTCTTCAGGCCCCATCCCACAGCGTCTCTTTAATACTCACTGAGAGGCTTGACAGATTTTGTAATCTCACATTCACTATCATCTGTAGGACAGCCCTCGAGCGGGGGTGTGGGGGGGTAGCAATTCTCTTCATGACAATAGGAAGACACTGCAGTATCAGACAGTGATTACTAACCTCCTCTCCCCACTCTACTCTCCCCCCCCCCGCCCCACCCACCCCCGCAAAAAAAAAGCTCAGTTCACTGAAAAAATTGCATTTCTAGCCCAGGTGACTCTTTTCAGAGTCAATGCCTTCATTGCTGCTTATTATTGGCAAACAACTGCTTGCGATACAACTTGTTATAATTTCATTTTATTCCCCACAATAATCTCAGGCACACTTGAGCCTACAGAACTCAATTTCCCATTTTCGTAGAGGTAGTGGCAGGGCCAGAGGGACTAGAAGGCAGGCTTTCCAGGCCCTGACAATACTGAATTGCTTCCTGAGCCTAGCGTCTCAAACTCTGACCCCAGTTGTTTGGATTGGAAAATGAGCCAACTGTCCAGAGGCTAGAGGAGCCTCTCCCCCATCCTTCCCAGTTTCATTAACTTTAGCAGGAATTAATCTCCCACTGGTCCAGGGCACCTCAGCAAGTGAGAAAAAAGGCTCTGGGCAAATGGGATAACTAAAAGGTAGCTTCCCATTTGGCCTTCAGAAGCACCAGAGCATGGAAATATGCAGGCTAAGTAGAGAGTGGAGAGTGGTGAGTTCGAATTCAGAGTCCTCAATCTGCCTCCATTAGGCACTTGGGCCCCACCTCCACCCTGGTCGCTGGCAGCTGGAACATAATTCGAGTTGGGGGTGACAGATTGAAAGAGTTTGGGGCTCCCTCTGGGAACTTTCAGGAGTGGCTCAGGCCAGCAGAAAATACTCCACCTGTGCAAAGCTGGAAAGGACGGTAGGGGAAGCAGACTCCAGGCACTGCTCACTGACCTGTTCACTGGCTTCCTCTGTCTTCCACTGGTGCAGGCTCTCCAAGCTCTCCCTGGCGCTCCTCTGAGATCTGTGGCTTGCAGGTTGTGGCGAGAGCTAGAGTGCATGCGAGCGGGGCGGGGGGACCCAAAAGTGGGTGGGAGAAAAAACATCACCGCCCTCACACCACGAGGGAGCAGCGGTTCGCTTGGCTCCTGGGGACTGAGCCAAGGCGCGGGCGCCAGCGGCTCGGGGCCACCTGCCCGCCCTCCCGCCCGCGGCCAGCTGCCCGCTGCCCGCTGCCTACTGCCTGCTTCCCGCTCCCCACTTCCCGCTCCCCACTTGGCTTTCGAGGCCGCCGCTAGGGCACGATGCAAGCGGGCAGCCATTGCCAGCAGGGACCCCTTCTCCACTCTGCACTAAGGCTTTATTCCTGCTTCCCACACTGGAAAGTTAGGAAAGTAGGAGAAAATGTGAGGCTCAGCAGGCCACTTTCCCATCACACAGCGCCCCCACTGCACCCCCCTCATCTGGCTAAGCAAGCTTTGGGGTCTTAAAGGGACCGCACATCTCTTCCCTCCCCTTCTTTCCCTCAGAGCAGGATGCACTTAGGAGCTCACTACCTCTTGCACCAGCCTTGAAGACCCCAGATACCCTCTGACTTTCCTGACTGGAAGTCTGAACCTATCTCCTCTGGCACAAGAGCCTCTCTGGATGCATGCACCTGGTCTGGTCCTGAACAATTGCACCAGGCACAAAATGAGTTGGCCTCCTGGATTATGCCCTAGTAAGCTGCTTATCATTTTGGGGCCTTTCCCAAATCCCCATTGCAATTAATGAAGTGATAAAGTGTTGGTGTAGTTAAAGGCAGAGTGGAGATGGGAGTGCAGGTGGAGGTAGAAGGGATGACTTAGAAATCTGTTTTCTCCCACAAAGAGAGCTCCCAAATCCTCAAGGAAAAGAACTCTATAAACATTAAGGGTCTTGAGACAAACTTGGAGTGGCCCATAGTCTCCACTGTTTTAGTATTCCCTATGATTCTGAGTTGGACCAAGAACTCAACCCTGAAATTACAATAGCACTGCTGATGCCTTGTTGAGCTTGAGACAGGCTATTCCAAATTTGTGTTTATTCTGCAAGCAATATTTATAAAGAATTAGAAACTTCTAAGCCAGCCCCAAGGCGCTGCCCAGCCAGTATCCATTTATATTTTAAGTCCCTAAACTTGGAGGAGAGCTGCATGGCTTTTTTCCATGCCATGGAACTGGATGATATTGATATCCCTAATATTGGTGTACCATTTTATGACTCATAGAGTACTTTTATATAGATCACATTACTTTTAAAACTCTCACAAGCAACTATGAATTACCCCTGGCCTCAAATATTAAAGTTGGTGGGGACCATGTGGACCATTCAGCCTAACCTTTTCATGTCACAGTAGAGGAAATTGTTGGGGGCAGAAGTGGCAGGGGAGGTTATGTAACCAAAGTCATAGAGCTAGTAAATGATAAATTTGAGATTCCAACACATATTTCCTGACTTTCAACTCACTGCTTTCTGGTTTGTTATCTCCAATCTGTAGGTAAGTAAATTGATGCTCGGTGAAATTGTGGTTTGCCAAAAATACACATATCAAGAAAAGAGAACAAAGGAAAATTAAAGCAAGAATAATTGTTCCAGGAAATAACCTCCTTTTTTTCTTTCTACAAAAGTGTTAATATCATTCAACTAGCCCCTGCATTGCTGGAGATGTTTATTTCACTGTTAACAAAGAAAGTGGGGCCCTTTCTGAAATGTTGCCTTCAGGGTAGAAAATGTCTAGCATCATTCTGCTGCTTGGGTAGCCATACACTGCCACATGCATTCAATTTGTGCTGTAGTATATTAGTTTGAGCTTGCTAATTTGTTGCCTTATAACTGTTCATATGCCATTTAATATACTGATGCTTTGTCTCACTACAATGTGAGTTCTTCAAGGGCAAGGACTGGTTGTTCAATGTTCTTTTTGTTTGCATTCCCCAATCCTTGTTATCATTCCTGACATGCTTATAGAGTATTCAGAAAAATGGGTTTCAGGAGCAAGCCTGGAATAAACATGGATCCTATTATTTGAAATCTGTAAACTCATCTATTTGGCTACAACCACTCACTTTCCTTGCTTAATGTAATATTCTGATTATAGCATAGCAAACCATCCCAAAAGCTATTGGCTTATAAGTTTAAAATTACTTATTATGATCAAATAATGGTTCTTTTAAACTGGGCAGTTTTTGCTCAGTATCTCTTATATACTTGGCAACTGTGTAAGGGGGCTGTTGGAATTCTCTGAAACATTCTTCATTAGTGTAAATGCTGGTGGTCCTTGTATTAGTTCCAGTCTTATTTTCTGAATTGGGTACTCCAATTTGGGTGAGTCCTAACCTAGACTTCCTACTAGGTCTCATTCAAATTAAACTGATGATTATTTCCATGCCTTATTCTACTTATTAATGGGCATTAGATCATATATGTCACACTCATTTTAAAAGCTTTTATTTCAAGACTATAGGCTCAGTGCACAAAATCTGTGTACAGGGCAGGGGATCCTCTCAGCCCAGCCTACACCCTCTCTAATCCGGAACATTTAAGGGGATGTCTGACTGCTGGTTTAAGCCCAATCCCAGGGATTGAGCCTAAACCAGCAGTCAGACATCCATCTCACAATCTGGGACCACTGCCTCCTAACTGCTCACCTGCCTGCTGCCTGATCGCCCCTAACTGCCCCCCCCTGCCAGCATGATCACCCCTAACCTCCTCTGCCTGCCAGCCTGATCACCCCTAACTGACCCCCTGCTGGCCTGGTCACCCCCATTCCTTCCCCGCCAGCCTGGTCACTTCCAACTTCCTCCCATGCCAGCCTGGTTGCCCCCAACTGCCCCCTCTGCCAGCCTGGTTGCCCCATGCAACCTGCTGTTCAGTCATTTGGTTGTCCCCCACTGACCTAGTCATCCCATGCAGCCTGCTGTTTGGTAGTCCATTTGGTTGTTTTGGTTGTGACAGCCCCTGGCTTTTTATATCTACACTAAAAAGGAAAGATGCAAATTGGTCTTACCTCTATGATGCCCACCTGCTAATCAAAAGTGAGTATGAAAATTAACCCAACAAAGATGGAGGTTTAATTTGCATATGCAGGAGCCCGATGGCCTGGGTCCCAGGAACATCCTCACGACCCAGGCTGTTCAGAGCCTGTAGGCCTGCGTGTAGGCCATGAGTGGTCAGGGTCCCAGAAGACCCCTAGCCACTCCTGGCCTACGGGCCTTGGTGCTGAGAAGCCGGGACAGGGTGGCAGAAGCTTGATCAGGGCCTGAGCGGAGCCAGGGGTGCTCTTCCCAAGCCACAGCGGAGGCTTGAGCAGGGCCTGAGTGGAGATGGGGGACCCTGCCCAAGCCATGGTAGAAGCTAGAGAAGCTAGAGTGGAGGTGTGTGTGTGTGTGGGGGGGTGCAGCTTAAGCTTGCCAGTAGTCCTGCCTCTTCACATGAGCTGCCTCTGCACATGAGCTGACTGTTCATTGGCTAAGCTCCCTGTATGCCACTAGTAATGTTCTTGGTAACTTGGGTAATAAGAATCCAAAAAGGTAATCTGAAGTTTTTCTCCCATACTCCTGGAGGGAAAAAAAAAATGAAGGTCTGCTGCTGGAGGGGCTAAGAAATGTCATATCCTGTCCTAGCTGGTTTGGCTCAGTGGATAATGATTCAGCCTGCCAACCACAGTTTCTGGGTTCTATTCTGATCAAGGGCATGTACCTAGGTTGTAGGCTCCTCCTTGGTCAGGGCCCAGGTCAGGGCTCATGAAGGAGCCAACCAATCAAAGTCTTTCTCACATTGATGTTTCTCTGTCTTTCCCTCTCTCTTCCACATTCTCTAAAAATCAATGGAAATATATCCTCAGGTGAGGATAAAAAGAAAGAAAGAAAGAAAGAAAGAAAGAAAGAAAGAAAGAAAGAAAGAAAGAAAGAAAGAAAGAAATGTCATATCCTATGAAAGATGCATCTTGAAAATGCCTAGAGAAAGTTGTCATTTTTTTCATGGTGAAGGGACTGGAGTCTGTGTTGATGAAAACACGTTGGCAGCGGCCGTGGCTGGCAGTGGCTGCAGTATCGGGGTGATGGGGCTTCACCTGATCAGCCAAGTTGCCTCCCACACAGGGCAAGTTGCCTGCCATCAATAGGACATTCCCTGAGGGCTCCCGCAGGGACAAAGGGAAGGCTGGGCTGAGGGACCCTCTCCCAGTGCATGAATTTCGTGAACCAGGCCCCTATATTAGGATAATTGTATATTTATATGCCATTAAGAAAAATTAAAAGGGATTCCAAATATCCTTCACCTTCTATGGGAACATCATGCATAACTGTAGTACAACATCACAAAGAGGAAACTGACATAGATACAATCTATCCACCTTATTCCAATGTCACCAGTTTTAAATATACCCATTTGCTTGCGTATATCACTCTATGAAATTTTATCACATGTGTAGGTTTATGTATGTGACCACTACAGTCAAAGTATTTAACAATGTCAACATCTTAAGGATTTACAGTGTTAATTTTTAATTATTTTATACCTATCTTTTCTCTCTCTCTTTTTACTCCATGGCAACTGCTAAAGTGTTTCCTATGTTTATAATTTTGTCATTTCAGAATAAAGTATACCATAGGAAAAATAGTCAATAATATTCTAATAACTATGTATGATGCCTGGTAGGTAGTAGACTTATCTGGAGGGATTACTTCTTAAATTATATAAATCTCTACGACTATGTTATACACATAAAGTAACATTTCATGTCAACTCTAATTGAAAAAAAATTAAAAAGAGGTTCTGGTCCAAATCACAGATTATGTGGACATTATAGTCACCTCTTCCATGACCACATCAAAATTACAACTAGCGCTAGCTGGTTTGGCTCAGTGGATAGAACATTGGCATGTGGACAAAAGAGTCCCAGGTTTGATTCTGGTCCAGATCACTACTTTGGTTGCAGACTCCTCCCTGGCCTGGCTCTGAACAAGGCATATTCAGGAGGCAAAAATTTGATGTGTTTCTCTCACATTGATGTTTCTCTCGGTCTTTCCTCTTTCTTCCACTTTCTTCACTTTCTCTAAAAGATCAATGGAAAAACATCCTCAGGTGAGGATTAACAACAACAACAAATAATACAACTAAATAATCCTATCTAATAAAGAGGGAATATGCAAATTGACCATCACTCTGCCACAAAGATGGCAGTGCTCATAGCCACAAAATGGTGGCATCCAGTCTTCTCAGCCCCACTGGAGTCTCCCAGTCCCAGGGAGTGGGGGCGGGTGGGCTGCTGAGAGCAGGCAGTGTGAGCAACCTGGCAGAATGTTGGCTTTGTCGCTGGGGAAATGAGGCAAGTTCCAACCCAGCCATGGAGGGCCTCTGGGCAGCAGGCACAAAGTGCCTGGGGGAAGGGGGAAATGCTTGCCTCATTGCAGGCCGGGCTGAGGAACCTCCCAGCCCCTTATGCATGAATTTTGTGCACCAGGCCTCTAGTAAAACAATAAATGGGATTACCACCAGAAGACTAGATGAACAGAAGTTCTATAATTAAGGATATAAAGAAGAAGCCACATAGAGTCTGGTGGGAGAGGTAGAGATGTGAAAACAGCTGGCACCACACTTATATGTGGCAGTTGAGAATCTGGCAGGATATCTCAGCTGTAGAGGTCTCCAGCTGAGGTGAGGGGTCTCAGCCCCATGCAGGGCTTTCAAGCCCAGGACACCAATGCCAGGGGAGAATATCACGTAACATCTGGCTGTAAAAACCAGAGGGTATTCTAACCATCAGGGTGAGATGGGAGACTGCTGGAAACCCAGGCATCTCCTTAAAGAGCCTATGCAAAAATTCTTGCTCAAAGGCATTCACCATGGGCTCAGGCTGAGGGACATTGGTTAAGGGGATGCCAGAAGCATAAAGGGTGAAACTGAGCTGTGTGGCTTTAGTATGAGTATTGGAAAGAGACTGCCATTGTCCTTGTGTTGAGCCCTCTTCCTGCATGTCTCAAAAGTGCCATCTTTCCTGGGTGGAGTGCTCCTCTCTTCCCTCCTTTTCCAGCACAGTCAAATATAAATCTGCATTAGACTAATGAACTCCACTCACTCCAACCTGATAATTCTCTGAAACCTTGCCCCACCCAACTGACCCATCATTCCAAACTATTTTATTTAATTCTCACCCTAGGACATGTCTACTGATTTTAGAGAGAGGAAGGGAGAAAGAGAGAGAGGAGATCTATGTCAGAGAGAACCATCGATTGATTACGTCCTGAAGGTGCCCCAACTGGGTACCAAATCCCCAATCTAGGCATGTGCTGGACTAGGAATCAAACTCATGACTGTTCTGTGTATGGACGATGCCCAAAACAACTGAACCACACCAATCAGGGCACCCTAAGCTATTTTGGTGACAGCTAGCCTGGGCTTGCCTTGCAGTCTTAAAAAAAAAAAAAAGACAAAACAAAACACCTCTCTATGAATTCCAGTAAACCTCAGAGGGTACCAGGCTTACAGGATACTGAGTTGGCTTTAAGGTGAAATCTGGTAGGATGGCCACCATTGTCCTTTCCCTTCATGGCCAAAGTTGAATCTGTGTTAGTCTTATAACCTCCACTAGCTCCACCCTGATGACACCTAGAGGCCCCTTCCCACTGAAAAAGTCTACAGCAAGCATGTCAAACTCAAAGGCTAACATGGGCCAATTAAACAAAGTTTTAGTTTATGTGGGCTGCAGAAAAAAAAAAAGCTTCAATTTTCATAGAAATTTAGATTTATTTCCATAGAGACATGCTGAATACCAAGGGCTGAAATAAATGGGTAATAGTTAACATAAAATAATAGAACATTCTAATAAAAATAATATTTTTTCTTGAACATTAATTTAGCAGACACTGAATAACTGCGCAAAGTAATAAGCATAATGCAAATAAACCTATTTTTCTTGTTTTCCAAAAGTGAAAATATTTTCTATTGCACACACCAAACAAGTCAGCCCAAGACTAATAATGTGGCAATTGGCTGCTAAAATATTCGCTGCTAGTATTAGTGGAGAGAAATGGTGTGCCTGCTCATAAGGCACATACGGGAAATGGATGCAACACAATTATAGTAATCAGTCATTAGTAAATGTAGTTTCTTATTAATAATTATGTATAACAGGATATTAAGTTACAACCTTTTTATTGAAACATTTTTTTTTTCCTACTGGGACTTTTTAAAAATTTCTTTATTGATTAAGGTATTACATATGTGTCCTTATTCCCTCATTACCTCCCACCCCCCATTCATGCCCCCACCCACCTCCTGTTGTCTGTGTCCATTGATTAGGCTTATATGCATGCATATAAGTCCTTTGGTTGATCTCTCTCCCTACCCCCACTGTCTCCTACCTTCCCTGAGGTTTGACATTCTGATTGATGATTCTCTGTCTCTGGATCTGAAGAAACATTTTTTAACGTGTCATTACATTGGCTTGGCTGCAAAAATATTTGTTGTGGGATGCCTGTGGCCTGTGGGCCATGAGTTTGATATTGCTTGGTCTACAGGCCCCACATGGGTGGCAGCTGGTTTTGTTGTACCCTGACTTCTGTTGAATGGCCTCAAGTTCAGCACTAACACAAATATGAATCTGAATTAACCTGGTGAATGCTACACGCCCCACCTTGGTAACTCCCTGAATTACTGCTTCACTCAACTCAAAGACAACAAGAGGTTCTTTTAGCAGCAAGCTTTACAGGCAGCTGGTAGGTGGCAGCAGGTCTCAAGGTGCCTTGTGCCTTATGCTGACCTACCACAGGCCCAGCACTCATGGTAGTCAGCCTCAGTTCACAGCATGGCCTCTGCCACGTGGAATCAAGCCCAACATAGGCAGTTACCAACTGTTGCTTGCTTTATAGCAAATAGGTATCCCTGGGCTGGTCACAGAAAGCATCTGACATTTATCTGTACCAGAGTCCATCTCAACCATCACACCCAGTGTCCAGCTTCAATACACAACAAAGTACTCCCTGAATAGTTCCACAAGTAGCACACACAACAGGTAGTCTTGGCAGGCACCCAACTCTGATGGGGTGAATCACTCTCCTCAGGGTAATCCTCCACACAGCAGCATAGCTGTGTTCCTGGCAAGTCCTCACAGCCAGTCAGCCTGAGAGTCAATCCCACCCACTGAAGTGCTAATAACAATCAAAGCTAAACTAAAACAGGAGGGAAAACACAACCCACTCAAGAAACACTCTTAGAGCACTTGGATCAGGTGACAAACAAGACTATACCAATGGGTGCCACAGGACACCAACTACGCAAAACCTTCCTTCCAAAACTGGGAGATATAGTAGTTCTACTTAATCCATAGAAACAAAACCAGAGAGGAAGCCAAAATGAGGAAATGTAAGAACAGGAAAAATCCCCAGAAAAATAACTAAATGAAATGGATGTAAGCAATATACCAGATACAGAGTTCAAAAAAAGTGATGCTCAAGGAACTTAGTGAAAACTTAAATAAAGACATAGTGAAAAGGTCATAGAAACTATAAAAAACAATAGTCAGAAGTGAAGAAATTATTAGAAGCAGTCAACAGTATATTAGATTAGCAGAGAATCAAATCAGGGATTTATAAGAGAAGGTAACAGAAAACATTACAATCAGAACAGAAAAAAAAAGAATAGAAAAAATGAGGACAGTTTAAAAGGCCTCTGGGACCTTATCAAGCATAACAACATTTGCAACATAGGTTAACAGTAAGAGGAGATAAGAAGAAATTGAGAACCTATTTGAAGAAATAATAACTGAAAACTTCTTAACCTAATGAGGGAAATAGACATACAAGTACAGAAAAGTGAAGAGAGTCCTGAACAACATGAAGCTAAATAAGCTTACACCAAAATGCATCATAATTTTAATGGTGAATGTTAAATACAAAAAATGAATCTTTTTTTGAGGTGCTTAAAAAAAACCCACAAATTTATTGAGGTATTTTTCTCTTTTTTTGAGATATAATTCACATGCCATAAAATTCACCCTTATAGAGTGTACAATTCAGTGTTTTTTAGTATATCACAGTGTTGTGTGCCCATCACTACTATTTCTAAAACATTCTCATCCCACCCCAAAAAGAAACCAGTAGCAGTCATTTCTTGCTCCATTTAGGCCCTGGCAACCACCATTAATCTACTTTTTGTCCTTATGGATTTACCTATTTCTGCTTTAATTAATGTTTACATGATATACCTTTTTAATTCTTATATTTTCAACCTGCCTATATCATTATAATTGAAGTAAGTTTCTTGTAACAGCATACAATCTTTTTTTTTCTTTATTTTGTTTTAATTTTTTCCATCACCATTTTTCCCTCTATACCTTCTTCCACCTCCACCCACCCTTCTCTGCCCCAGAAACACCACAGTGTTGTACATATATGTTTTTTTCAATCCGTTTACTCTCTCCACAACACCACCCCCAAACCATAGCTGTCTGCCTGCTCTCTATTAGTTGGAAAGAAAAAATATTAAAGGCGGCAAGAGAAAAACAGTTAGTTACCTATAATAGAGCTCCCAGAATTTTCAGACCAGAGAGATTGGCACAAAATATTTGAAGTGATGAAAGGTAAGGGGCTACAACTAATACTACTGAACAAAGAAAGGTTAATATTTAAAATTGCAAGAGAAATAAGGAGCTCCCCAGACACCCTCCCCAAAAGCTAAAGAAGTTAATAATCACCAAACCAGTATTACAAGAAATAACAAATATATGACTTTATGGAGAAGGACAAAATAACATAAATATGAATAATAAAATGGCAATAACTACATACTTACGAATAATCACTTTGCATGTAAGTGGATTAAATGTTCCAAAGACAGTGGCTAACTGAAAGGATAAGGAAAAACAAAAAAGACCTATACATATGTTGTCTACAAGAGACTCACTTCAGATTGAAAGATATATAAAGACTAAAAGTAAAGTGATAGAAAAGGTTATATCATGCAAATGTAAATGAAAAACAGCTGGAATAGCAATACTTATATCAGACAAAAATAGACTTTAAAACAAAGAAGGCCATTAGACAATGATAAATGGATCAATCTAACAAGAGAATATAATTCTTTTAAATACTTATGCACCCAACATGGGAACACTAAAATATATAAAGCACTAAAATATTTATGGACATAAAGGAGATATTGACAGTAACACAGTCATAGTAAGGGACTTTATCACCCTATTGACATCAATGGGTAGATCTTCCAGATAATAAATCAACAAGGAAACAGCAACCTTAAATGACACATTAAACTAGAATGAATTAATTAGTATTTTTACAGCATTTCACCCCAAAACAGCAGATTACACATTCTTTTCAAGTGTACATAGAACATTTTTTAGGACCGAGAACATTAGAAAACAAAACAAGTCTCAAGACGTTTAAGAAGATTGAAATAACATCAAGCATCTTTTTTGACCATAATAGTATGAAACTAGAAATCAATCACAAGAAAAGAACTGAAAAATACACAAAATACGGAGGGTAAATGTATTTTACTAAACAATGTATGGGATAAAAATGAGATCAAGGAAGGATACAAAGATAACTCAAAACAAATGAAAATGAAAGCACAACAAGCCAAAATCTATAGGACATAGTAAAAGCAATCCTAAAAGAGAAATTTATAGCAATATAGGTCTATCAGAGAGACAAGGAAAATCAAACAATCTAGCATTAACCTACAGGAACTAGAAAAAGAACAAAATACAAGGCCCGAAGTGAGTAGAAGATAGGAAATAATAAAGATCAAAGTGGAAATAAAAGAATAGAGTCTAAAGTAATAATACAAAAGATCATTGAAACAACCAAGAACTGGGTTTTGAAAAAGTAAACAAGATTGATAAATGTTTAACTAGACTTATGAAGGGGGAAAATAATTCAAATATATATAATCAGAAGTGAAAAAGAAGAAGTGACACCTGACACCACAGAAATACAAAGGATTTTAAGAAAATGCTAAGAGCCTCACCTATGTGACTCAGTGGTTGAGCATAGACCTATGAACCAGAAAATCACGGTTTGATTCCCCATCAGAGCACAAGCCCAGGTTGCAGGCTCAATTCCCAGTGTGGGGCATGCAGGAGGCAGCCAATCAATGATTCTCTTTCATCATTCATGTGTCTCTCTCTCTCCTTTTCCATTCTTCTCTACTGTAAAAGCAATAAAAATATATTTTTAAAAAAGAAAATGCTAGGACCAAACATATGTCCATAAATCAGACAATGTGAAAGAGATAAATTCCTATAAACATACAATATCCCAAGACTGGATTGAAAAGAAATGGAAAATGAACAGACCTATTACTACCCATCAAATTAAATCTCTAATAAAAAAACCTCCCAATAAACAGGTAAATTTTACAAAACATTCAAAGAACTAGCACATCTTTTTTAAACTATTCCAAAAAAATCAAGAGGTAGCAAGACTCATAAGTTTATTTTCCAAAGCCACCATTACCCTGATTCCAAACCATACAAAGACATTACATAAAATAAAATTATAGACCAATAACCTTGATGAACATAGATGCAAAAAATCCTCAAGAAAATATTAGGTAACCGAAACACAGCAATACATTAAAAAGATAATAACCCATGGTCAAGTAGAATTTATTCCTGGGATGCCAGGTTAGTTTATTATCCACAAATCAATCAGTGATACTCTACATAAACATATTTTATCAATAGAGGCAGAAAAAGCATTCAACAATAACCAGCATCCATTTGTGAGAAAAACTAACAGCAAAGTGGGAATGAAGGGAACAGACCTCACCAGAATAAAGGCTATCCTATATAATAAAAGGTTTTTATGGAAATTGTCCCTTCTACAAGGAGTTTGACAGGAAGTTTGAGTAGGGGGCGGGTCCAGGCAGCCAACCACCCATGGCCCCTCTCCTCAGTCCCTTCCCTGATTGGCCCCACTCCCAATTGGCTCTCCCACCTTGATTGGGGGCAGGGCTAGACCACTAACCTTTCATGACTCCTCCTCCTAGCCAGCAGGGCCCAATCAGCCCAGGTTGGAGCGTGTCATCTGGACCTCACCCATGCACAAATTCATGTACCAGGTCTTCAGTATATAATAAACCCTCAGCCAACATCATATACAATGGGAAAAGCAGAAAGCATATTCCTTAATATTAGAAATAAGACAAGGCTGTCCACTTTCACCAATTTTTGTTTTATTTTGTTTTGTTTTTATTAATCCTCACCTGAGGATATCTTTCCTTTGGTTTTTAGGGAGAGTAGAAGAGAAAGGGAAAGGCAGAGAGAAACATCAAAGTGAGAGAAATACATCAATTGGTTGCCTCTTGCGTAAGCCCTGACCAGGGCTCAGACCACGGAGGAGCCTGCACCCAAGGTACAGGCCCTTGACCAGAATCAAACCCAGGACTCTCTAATCTTCAGACCAATGTGCTATCCACTGAGCCAAGCCAGCTAGGGCTACTTTCACGACTTTTATTCAAAGTAGGGTTGGAAGTCCTAGCCACAGCCATCAGAGAAGAAAAGCAAATACAAGGCATCCAAATTGGAAAAGTGAAAGTAAAACTACCATTAGTTGTAATGAGATGATACTATATATACAGAACCCCAAAGATTATCTCCCAAAAATAAAGCTACTAGAACTAATAAATGAATTCAGTTAAGTAGTAGTATAGAAAGTTAATATTCAGAATTCATTTGCATTTTTATACACCAAAAATGTATAAGCAAAAATAGAAATCAAGAAAATAATCTTATTTACAAGTGTATAAAAAAACACACACAAAAAACAACAACTTGAGAATAAATGTAACTAAGGAGTTAAAAGACCTATACAGAGAAAATTTTAAGACACTGAACAAAGAAATTGTACAAGATACAAATAAATGGCAGCATTTTTTGTACTCATGGATAGGTAGAATTAACATTGTTAATATGCTCATACTCCCCAAAGCAATTTGTAGTTTGAATGCAATCCCTATCAAAATACCAAGGGCATTTTTTTTCACAGAACTACAACAAATAATCCTAAAATTTATATGGAACACAAAAGAATCAGATTAGCCATAATAATCTTAAGAAAAAGAACAAAGGTGGAGCTATCATGCTACCTGATGTCAAACTATACTACAAGGCTATGGTAATCAAAACAGCACAGTACTATTTAAAATAGATACACACATTAATGGAACAGAGTAGAGAACCTAGAAATAAACCCACATCTATAAGGCCAATTCATCTATGACAAATGAGGCAAAAATATACAATGGGGTAAAGACAGTCTGTTCAGTAAACAGTATAGGAAAATTTGAATGGACAAATGCCAAAAAAAGAGAAACTAGACCAATTTTTTTACCATATACTAGAATAAACTCAAAAGGCTTAAAAGTTTAAACGTAAAACTTGAAACTGTAAACCGTCTAGAAAAAAACATGTGCAATAAACTTTGACATTGCTTTTTAGTAATATTTTTTTCTGATGTATCTCATTCAGCAAGGGAAACAAAAGAAAAAAATAAACAAATAGCACTACATAAAATGACAATGTTTTTGCACAACAAAGTAAACCATCAACAGAATGAAAAGACAACCTACCGAATTAAAGAATATATTCAGCAATGATACATTCCATAAAGTGTTCATATCCAAAATTTATAAACAACTCAAATTAACACAAAGAATAATAAAATAAAATGGAAACAATTTAATTAAAAAATTGGCTGAAGACCTGAATACAAATTTCTCCAAAGAAGACATACAGGTCTCCAATAGACATATGAAAAGATGCTCAATATCATTAGTCATCAGAGAAATACAAATTAAAATCACAAAGAGATATCAATTCACACCTGTCAGAATGGCTATCATCAATAAATCAACAAACAACAAGTTCTGGTGAGGATGTGGAGAAAAGGGAACACACATGCACTGTTGGCGGGAATGCAGAATGGTGCAACCACTGTGGAGGACAAAGGTTATTCAAAAATTGAAAATAGAGGTACCTTATGACCCAGCAACTCCACTTTTGGATATATATCTGATAAAATAAAAAACAGTGATTTAAAAAGATATATTCATCCCTATGCTAATTGCAGCAAATTAATCATCACTCTGCCACGTCCACAAGCCACAGCCACCAGCCAATCAGAAGTGAGTATGCAAATTAACTCAACCAAAATGGCTGTGGCCACAGAACTAGCAGGAGGCTTGAGTTTCCCTGGCAATGGAGGAAGCCAATCTTTCTGCACACTCTGGCAGGCCTAGGCCTCCACTCAAGGCTACAAAGTTTCAGTTAGAGAATATAAATAAATCCCAACAATAATGGCACAGCCACAGAGCTGGAGAGAGCAGGAGGCTTGAGTTGCCCCCAGCAATGGAGGAAGCCAAGCTCCGGCAGCCCTTGCCTGCCTTGGCCTCTGCTCCAAAGTTTCAATTATAGAAGATAAATAAATCCCAGATCCCAGGGCCTCCACTTGGGTCACTGAGGGTATAGCTGGCCTGAAAACTACCATAGCCTCCTTGCTCAGGCTCCCCCATGCCCAAGGGAACTCCTACCCTGATCTGGGACACTTTTCAAAGCAAACCAGCCTGCTCCCACCTGTGCACCAGGCCTACATTCTATCTAATAAAAGAATAGTATGCAAATTGACCATCACTCCAACATATGAGATGGCTTCCCTCATCTGGTCAAAGATGGCTGCCCCCATGTGGACACAAGATAGCCACCACATGATGGTCAGTAGGGGAGGGCATTTGGGAGGCACCAGGCCTGCAAGGGAGGGCAGTTGGGGGTGATTAAGCCTGCAGGGAAGGGGTAGTTTGGAGGGACCCAGGCCTGCAGGGGAGGGTAGTTAGGGGTAACCAGATCTGCAGGGGAAGGCAGTGCGGGGTGACCACGCCTGCAGGAAAGGGCAGTTAGGGGCAACAGGCTGACAGGGGAGCAGTCAGGCATCAATCAGGCTGGCAGGGAAGTGGTTAGGGGGTTACCAGGCTAGCAGGCAGAAGTGGTTAGGGGCAATCAGAAAGGCAGGCAGGTGAGCAGTTGGGAGCCAGTAGTCCTGGATTGTGTGAGAGATGTCCAACTGCCCGTTTAGGTCCAATCCTACTGGGATAAGGCCTAAATGGGCAATCAGATATCACTCCAGGGGTCCCAGATTGGAAAGGGTGTAGGCTGGGTTGAGGGACACACAACCTGTGCACACATTTTATGCACCGGGCCTCTAGTTTAAAATAAAACACTATAAAATTAATTGGAAAAAAGGAGTATTACATTGAATTACACAATATGTATTGATTTGAGATTGGCTTTTTTTTTTCTCTCAATACAATTCTTTGGACATCCATACAAGCTCACTAGGTACAAGATTTTGTTGCTGATCAGTGTTCAATGGTATGGATGTATCACAGCTTTGTTAACCAGTCATCTGTTGTAGGATATTTGGGCTGATTCCAGATTTTGGCAGTTATAAATAAAACTGCTATGAACATTTGTCTAAAGATTTTGCATGAACACAAATTTTCATTTCTTTGGAATAAATACCAAAGGTGTACTTTCAGGAATGTCCGGTAAATGCATATTTAATTTCTTAATGTCTGCCATATGCTTTTTCAGATTAGTTACACTATTTATATTCTCACCAGCAGTGCATGAGAGATTCCATTTTTCTGTATCCTCATGAGTATTTTTTGTCATTATTTTGTATTTTACGATTGTCATAGGTTTAAAGTGATATTTCATTTAGGTTTTAATTTGCATTTCCTTAATACCTAATGATATCTACTATATATTTTTGTGTTTATTTGATGTCTATATATCTTCTTTGGTGAAATGTCTCTTGATATGTTTTGCAAATTATCTAATTGGATTATTTTCTTACAGTTGAATTTTGAGAGTTCTTTATATATTCTAGATATTAATCTTTTGTTATATACGTGGTTTCTCCCAGATTGTAGTTTGTCTTTTCATCCTTTCCTCATAGGCTTTTATAGACTAAAATTTAATTTTATGAGGTCCAATTTATTATTTTTTGCTTTTATTAATTGTGTTGATATTAAGTCTAAGAAGTCTTTGCCTAGCCATAGATCCCAAACATTTTATCCTATTTTTAAAGTGTTGTATTTTTAATTTTTACATTTAAATCTATGATTCTTTTAGAATTAATTTTTATATAAGGTGTGGCATTTAGATAGAGGTTCACATTTTACCTACAAATGTCCAATTGCTCCAGTATCATTAAAAATAATCTTTCCTCCATTTAATTGTTTTTACAACTTGATTAAATGTCAGTTAGGCATTGTATGGGTCTATTGCTTGTTTCTCTATTTTGTTCTGTGTGTTTATATCTCCATCAACAACACTCAGTTTGATTACTATAGACATAAAATAAACCTTAATATTAATCACTCTTAATTCCTCTCATTTTAATCTTTTTCAAGATTGTTTTAGGTAAACTAAGCCTCATACTTTTATGTATAAATTTCAGAATAAGCTCATCTATGTCTACAAAAACCTTTATTGGATTTGGATAAGAATGCATTAAACATATAGATCAATTTAAGAATAAGTGACAACTTTAATGTATTGATTCTTTCAATGTATGAACACAGTATATCTCTCCATTTATTGAGGTCTTCTTTGATTTTATACATCAGTGCTCTTTAGTTTTCAGTATATAGATACTGTATGTGTTTTCTTAGACTCATACCTACATATTTATCTCCTTTGGAGAAGTTTTAAATATTATTTTGTTTTAAATTTTAGTTTCCAATATGCACTATTAGTATATATTAATTTGGTTGATTGTTGTGTGATGATCTTGTATACTTTGTGTTGCAGTACTCATGCTCATTGTACTTATTCCAGCTTCATTGAGATATAATTTATGGATAAAATTGTGTTTGTTTAAGGTGTAGAAGGTGATTATTTGATATCCTATATAATAAAAGCCTAATATGCTAAGTGTCTGGTGGTCCGGTTGTCCATTCAACCAATAAAAGTGCAATATGCTAATGAATGTTAAGGCCACTCAATGGCTCGCTATGATGATGTGCACTACCACCAGGGGATAGATGCTCTAACTGGTAGTTTAGCTTGCTGCTGGGGTCCAGCCAATTGAGACTGAGAAAGTCAGGCCAGAAATGCCCCGGAGTCCTCTTACAGTTCCTCCCCAGCTACCCAATCACCATGTCCCTCCTTAACTCTGATCGTGCACCAGTGGGTAACTCGGCCTGCCCTGTGCCCTTTCACAATCTGGGACCTCTGAGGGGATGTTGGAGAGCCAATTTCACCCCGATCCTGCAAGCTGGTGAAATCTTAGAAAAAGAGATGTGTCACTTCTGGGTGCAAAATTTAAGTGCCTGTGCATAATTTGCCCCATTTCCTTTCATTACCACAGGAATCATGAATACAAGTATTGAAATGAAACCTGGGTTTCAGAGTGACTAAAGAGAATGAAACCCCCTGTAACCTCATCATTTTGGATGTCTAAAGGGAGTGATAAATTAAACTTTGAGTGTTGGTTTCAAAAGGTTGGTTATTATTGCAGTATAGCCTGGCTAATCCTGACTAATACCAAGAGTAAGAACAATTCTCTTTTATGGAAATTTATGAAAACCAGAGAAGTCAACAGGGTAGTTTAGAAAATCTTAGAAACAGAGTTAATAGAAGCAGTTATCTTTTGGTTCAATGTAGTCTTTTTAGTTAAGCTCTCATCTTCCATTTATTTCTTTTAGCTACTGTAACAAATAAAAATATCTCAAGGTATTTTTATTTGCATTTTGTGTTATATCTGAATATGTTTTATAGAATTGGTTTTCCTTTTAAGTGATTTTATGATATTTTGGGAGCATTTTAAGTGATTCTGTTCCCAACGGAGCACATCTCCCGATTTATCCTAAAGGCCTTGCAAAAAGCAAGATTTGGTATAGAAAATTTCAGAAACATATTTATTTTAAAGATAAAGGTAAAGCTCATTATAGTGTTCAGTATGGTAGTAAATATCTAAATGATTACAGCAGGTGCATTTCTTAATCCAAAAGTATTGTGCCTACTATTACTATGAAAATGAGTCAAATTGGCAAAGCATTAAATAAGTATATTCTCTTCTGATTGAAGATTTATAGTTCAATTGCACTTTTGAGCAGTCTTACAAAGGTTGTGTAAAACTTTTATCTAAGGATGTCAAGGCATGAACTAGAGATACGTTCAGGTGTTACACTGTGCGTACAGAAATTCAATATAGCGCAACCGATATGGCTCAATCATTGAACATCGACCCATGAACTAGGAGGTCATGGTTTTATTCCAGTCAGGGCACATATCCAGGTTGTGGGCTCAATTCCCAGCTGCATGGAGGAGGCAGCTGATCAATTATTCTCTCTCATCATTGATGTTTCTATCTCTCTCCCCCTCTCCCTTCCTTTCTGAAATCAATAAAAGTATATTTTTATAAAAACAATATGGTGGGATAGAAACTGCATCCCTAGAAGCTCTAGTGCTATAGAGCACTTAATTACTTTAAATTTCATTTGTTTAGATAACTTACTGTAGGACCCCAAGCTACCCATAGGTCCCTAGAACCCAGTGAACTTCACAGGTTATTTGCCTTTTTCCAAAGCTAGGTAGCAGAGCACTCCACTATTATTTTTCAGCATAACACAGTGAAATGACTGTTTCATTGCCTTAACCATACCATCTACCTCTCCTTAGTTAGGTAGCATGGTACACTCAATATAGCCAAGGGTTTGGAATCAAGTATACTTGAATCTGAACCTCAGTAAGCCATTCTTCTTTTCTAAGACTCTTTCCTTATGTTTAAAAGAAGTATGATAATGTGGATATTCAATAACCTAATTTACATGTAGTGCCTGGCATAATGCATGACATACAGTAGGTGCTCATTATTTGTTTCCATCATCACTTTGCTCTCCCTCCCCCCACCCACTTAGTTCAAACATGAGAGATAGTCCACATTCAGCAAAGTCCCTTATTAGCTACTCAAGCTTTAGATGGCCTATCTTTAGAAAAAGTGGGGATAAAAACAGGAAGAGAAAACCAATAATTAGCCCAATTTTCCACCCTATTCTTCTAGTCAGGGAATGAGTTGGAGAGCAGAGTCCAACATGCCTTAAAGTGGAACAGTAAAGAGACTGATGCCAAAATAGAAGTCAATCACTCCTCACACCCAGCTGTACACGCACCAGGTATTGTCCAAGTGCTAGAAGAACATAATAAAACCTTAGATGAAGATTTGGGCCTAGGATACTCTTCTCTAGCTTCATGGTACATGGACAAGAAACAAGACACAAGCCAGAATCAAAAGAAGCCATCTGGATATTCTCAGATCTAAATTCTGTGCACTTTCAATTCTCAAGGAAAACCAGTTTGTTTCTGACTAGGAAATAATGTTGACATCATAATACTCTCCTGGTCCATCCATACTGTCCCAGAAAGCAAGATGGCAAATTGCTGACCTAAAGGCTGAGGAGAGCTTGTCCACATGGTTTGCCTGGACTAAACAAAGATTTTGTTTTAAAACTATGAATTGGTTCCAAACAATCTTAATGTTTTATAATTAGGAAATTTCATGCAAAATTATTTATTTTCAGTTCCTCTTAAAAATTAAAATTTCTGGCAACACTAGGCTGACATCTCTGCATGGTAACATAGGCTAGAACAGAATGGAGCTGCTGATTTACATAGCAAATGTGATTGCTAATAGCCACAGTTCCCACCATTCCCTACTGTAACCCATTGGGCCTGTTTTACTTGTTCAGATTACCTTTCTAGATTCTAGAGGTATTTGAATTTGAACCAAGGTGTACAGTGATAACTGTTTAACAACTGGCTCTCGGGGGAGAAAAGTCATCCTGATTTTTAGAAATTTTCAATTTCTATTATGTAAATATCATCATCATGGCTAATTTCAAAATATCAATGTGTTGCATTTTAATGTGGAATTTATAAAATGTGTGTACACTCGCCTCTCACAATCTGGTGAGAGCAGGCTCCAGAACATCACTGGCTTGAATCAACTCAGAAAAGCTTCAGCAATTAAATGTGGCCAAGAGATCTATTCAGAGGCTAAGAGTCAGAAATTAACCATAAATAGGCAGATTCAACAGTTGACATGGAACCCATCATTAAGTCAACACTACTTTCTTGTTCCCTACCTCTCTTTTTAGTGTTTATTGAATTTATTGGGGTTATATTAGTTAATAAAATGATATAGGTTTCAGGTATACAATTCTATGATACATCATCTGCATCTTGTATTGTGTTCACCATCCCAAGTCAAGTCTCCTCCATCACAATTTATCTCCCCCAAAACCCCTTTCTACTTCCCCCTATTCTCTTTTCTCTGGTAATCAACATACTATTGTCTGTGTCTATGAGGCTATTTTTCCCACTTAATTCATTTACCTTTTTCATACAGCCCCTCAAAACCCTTCCCTCTGACAGCTGTCAGTCGGTTCTCTATTCTTGAGTCTGTCTCTATTTTGTTATATTGTTCATTAGATTCCACATATAAGTGAAATCATATTGTATTTGTCTTTTTCTGACTGGTTTATTTTATTTGGCATAATACTCTCCTGGTCTATCCATGCTGTCCCAAGAGGTAAGATTTACTTATTTTTTATGGCCTAGTAGTATTTCATTGTATAAATGTGCTACAGGCTTTTTTAAAAAAATAAATCTTTATTGTTTGGATTATTACAGTTGTTTCTCTTCTCCCCACCCCGCCCCATAACTCCCCTCCACCTGGTTCTTACCCCAACCCATGCAATTACCCCCCCATTGTCATCATTCATAGGTGTAAGATTTTTGTCCATTCTCTTTCTGCACCCTCACACACCCTTCCTCCCCAAGAATTGTCAGTCCACTCCCTTTCTATACCCCTGATTCTATTATATTCACCAGTTTATGCTGTTCATCAGATTTTTATTAACTTAATTTTTAGATTCACTTGATAGATATGTATTTGTTGTTCATAATTTTTATCTTTACATTTTCTTACTCTTCTTAGAGAATATCCTTCATCATTTGATATGATACTGGTTTGGTGGTGATGAACTTCTTTAGTTTTTTGTTTGTTTGTTTGTGAAGCTCTTTATCTGATCTTCAATTCTGAATGATAGATTTGCTGGGTAGAGTCATCTTGGTTGTAGGTTACTATTCATCACTTTGTATATTTCTGGCTACTCCCTTTTGGCCTGCATAGTTTCTATTGAGGAATCAGCTGACAGTCATATGGGTACTCCCTTGTAGGTAACTAACTGTTTTTCTCTTGCTGCTCATAAGATTCTCTCTTTGTCTTTTGCCCTTGGCATTTAAAAAAAAATGTTTTATTGATTTTTTACAGAGAGGAAGGGAGAGGGATATAGAGTCAGAAATATCAATGAGAGAAAGACATCGATCAGCCGCCTCCTGCACGCCTCCTACTGGGGATGTGCCCACAACCAGGATACATGCCCCCGACCGGAATTGAACCCAGGAACCCTCAGTCCACAGGCCGACACTCTATCCACTGAGCCAAACTGGTTTCGGCAAGAAGTTGCTTGTGTCAGGAGTGTCCCCTTGGCATTTTAATTATGATGTATCTTTGGTGTGGTCCACTTTGGATTCATCTTGTTTTTGGTTCTCTGCACTTCCTGGACTTGTAAGTCTATTTCTTTCACCAGGTAGCGGGGGGTTTCTGTTATTATTTCTTCAAATATCTTACTCTCTCTCTTCTTCTGGCACCTCCATAATTTGTATGTTGTTATGTTTAAAGTTGTCCCAGAAGCTTCTTACACTGTCTATATTTTTGGATTCTTTTTTTTCTTTTCCATTTGGGTGATTTTGCTTCTTCATATTTCAAGTCTTTGACTTGATTCTTGGGATCCTCTAGTCTGCTGTTGGATCTCTGTATATTATTCTTTATTTCAGTCAGTGTATGCTTAACTTCTGATTGGTCTTTTTAATATCCTTGAAGGTCTCACTAAATTTCTGAGGTATCTAATTCTTGAGTAACCTTATAACCATGATTTTGAACTCTATATCCAGTATTTTGCTTTTATCCACTTCTTCCATTTGTGACTTGTTTCTTTGTCTCCACATTTTAGCTGCTTCCCTGTGTTTGTTTCTATGCATCTATGTACTGGGTAGCTGCTAAGTCTCCTTGAGTTGATAGAATGGCCTTGTGTAGTTGGTGTCTTATATGGCCCAGTGACTCAACCTCCCCAGTCACCTGAGGTGGACACTCTTGGTCCACCCCTGTGTGGGCTGTTTTCACAGTCTTGTTGTAGTTAACCCTTGGTTGGTATCACTGGGAGGGATTGACCTCGTGGCCAATTGGCTATGATGACCAGCCATGTCTACTCTGGAAGATCTGTTGCACAGGAGACACCCTTATGGGGCAGGACTTGCTTCAGTAGGGCTTTGGTGCTCACTGAATCTTACCCTTGAGTGTGTCTCTTATGGATGTGAAGATTTGTAATCTGGTATGGTCTCACTCTGATCACTGGGTGTACTGACTCTTAGATCTCCAAGGAGGTGCAAGGTCAGCCACTGTCTGGGGCTTCCCAGCAGGAGCTACAGAGACATCTGCAGATTCTTCCTCTTTTGATGAGATTTGGAAGCTCCCAGATGAGGCCCAGCTGTGAAATAAGGCTGCTGCTGCTGCCTTCGGCCTTGGGCCTTCTTTTGGGGCCCTCAGAGTAGGATTCAGTTTGTTTAGGCAAAAGGACAGGCCATTCATATGCAAAGCCGATGTGCATAGCTTGGGTGGGGCTATAAATTGGGTAGGGAGGGGTCTCTGGGAATCACCATCATGGAACAAAAAGCAATGGCTGCCTTGAACTAGAGAAATCCCTGGTTCTCCAAACAATGATCACTGTGAGCTCCTCTAATAGTAAGCCACCATCACGTTTCTGTCCTGATGCCAGACAATCCAATTTCTCCCTGTATGTGCCTGGGTCCCTTAGAGTTTCACCCAGAACTGGAGTTCAGAGCAAGCGGGACCTTGTATCTCTCTCCTGGTTTAAACAGTAGCACATCTAGGTGCGGGCACTTTCCGCACCTCAATGAGCTTCTTTCACCTCTCTAATTGAACTTGCTTTCAGCCAACTTTACCACGGTTTGGGGTGGTAGCTTTCCTGCTGTTTAGTTGTGGTTTTGATGTAGTGTGAGAGGCAGCAAGTATAGGTGTTAACCTAAGCCACCATTTTGTTTTCTCCACCATGGCTTTTTTATCCAATCATCTGATGATGGGCACTACCTCCTTTTAAAAATCCCACAGGCCAATTATCCAGGATTTGGGCATAGGTAATCTGGAAAGTAGATGTGGACTGATTAAAGGTTGGCACTAACTAATGAGGTCAGATGATAAAGAACAGGCCCCCTGACAGTATTGCCAAGTTTTGCCTGTCAACTGAATTCTGAACTCCTTTTATCCATATGAGAAGGCAACTAGGGGGAAGAGCAGTAAGCTACCTATTTAGAATTCAGGTTGAGAGTGAAATGGAAACAGACTGCAAATTGCATTAAAAAATATCTTCTAAACTAGAACTGTGAAGCTGCAGAATACATATAGAGTTGGCAAAGAGCACAAGCAGGAACATCATTGTCTTCCATCCTATACTGGAAAATGACTGAATATGCATAGAATAGTACCATAGAAGGTCCAAATTTTAAGGCATCATAGAAGCAACTTAGTCCAAAATTGATTAACTTACAAAGGGAAAAACTGAGGCCCAGAGGAAGAAGAGTTGGTGGCTCAACTGGATCTGGAAGCCAGGTTTTGTGACAGTCAATCTGGAGCTTTTCCTTCTAGCCCATACTGCCTCTCAATGAGTTAAAAAGTGAAAAAATTCAGTCCACCAAGTAGTAGTGTTGCCAAACCAGCAACATGAATACTATTTTTTTTTGACTGAATCAACTGTCTGTTTGGGCATCACGTAGACACAGTCAAACACTCATCTCCAGTTTTCTCTGTGTTTGGATGATTTTAAAACCTAGAAGAAAGAATCTGCATGTCCAGGGAATTATGCCAAGAGAATCTGAAAATCTAAATAGTCACACTCATATCGGTCCTATAAACAAATTTCCAAGTTTGTTATTTATTGCTTTTCATATTAAAGAAAATATGATCTTCTGGTCACAAGAGAAGCAACATCAAAACGTGGACGGATTCTTTAATTTAGAATTATAACTCTTGGCTCTAGTCTTGTCTCTGTCTGGATGGGTCATATTCCTAACTCCTAGTCACTGCAGGCCTTGGTTTCCCTGTATGTCAAATGCAAAAATTGAACTCCACAATTTCTCAGGTTACTACAAGATCTAAGAATCTTAGATTGCAGTCATATTGTAAGTGCCCACTCACTTAGCGTATTGGAACATTTCAACCTGATTTTTTCTGGCCACAGAACATTTTAGAATGCAAGAGCCAGAGAAATTTTCTGAGTCCCCAAAAGCTTGCAAAACTTGGGAGTTGGGGTTATTCTCCAACAGCTAATTTACACAGGCAGCACCAAATATCTCTTCTCTTTAAGGACCTCCTCTCATTGCCTTTGAATTTTCCTGGTAACCTCTCAGTCATAAAAACTGCTATAATAGAAAAAATCTCCAATAATCATACCTTTAAAAATAAAAAGCCTAAACTCAAATGAACCTTTTACTAGATTATGGGCTCCAGTGCTTATTCCTCAAGGGACTCTTGTGAAATCAGAGACAAAAAAAAAAAAAAAACACTTGAGAACAATCAGACACAGAAATGTCAAACTAAAGTTTTGAGTTTAATTTTATTGTTTTCAAATCTAGCAAGCGTTGGAGGAAGTGCATAAAGAACACAGAGAAGCCCACTCCCAGATACAAAATCTATGTGCTCAACCATATTTTTCTCTCACTTAGAGTTCAGCTTTCTCCACTATTAATGGAACTTAAGCCAAACAAGAGTTTCTTTTATGCTTTCTCTCCCAGCTCCTTGCTTGCTAAATCCTGTGCAAACTTGTAGCAGTTTCCAAGCACATGGTTGTGAAATTATCAGGGCTGAACTAATGCCAGTAAAAACCAATTTATTGGGGTCCTGAAATTAACTAAAACCTAGAAAGCTTGATTAATTGTTACATGGCATAGCAAGGAGCATTCAAGGAGGAGACCATCGGGCCAGAGCACATACGGAGACTCTGGCCTGCTCCTCAATGTACACTACATGAAAAGAAGAGTTCCTTCTGTGGACAGAGCTGTGCTGCTCTTACTACTTATTCATAATAACAAAAATGTCATGTTTGAGTCCAGCAGGGAAAATGGTAGTTAGTGGGTCTTAGCTACCTATATAATCAGCCAATCCCATAACAGTAGTTCTTGGGATTAATTTCATTTAATTTAATTATCATCTTCAGGCAGCCCATTTGATGAGCTTGGCTTTTTAAAAAAATAACATGGGCTAAATATGCCTTTGGAGAATCTTTGTTGAAATCCAGTGCTTCTGTGGTTTCCTGAAACATCTTACCACTTAAGACAAGGAGAAGGAGAGTAACTATATGGCAAATGATTAGGGTTAAAAAAGATATTGGTGTTCTCCACAGACCGACACCTTTCCATTCAGCTCTTATTTAAAACAATTCCAGATCAATTCATTGCAAAAAACACTCCTCATCTAACAATTCTAAGTCCAATGTCTAAAGGCTCCCTAGATGCTTATCAGAGAATGCCCTTGAATTCCTAGGCAGTGGCAGCAGGAAGACTTTTCAACCTTCAGAACAATGTGCTGCAGTAAAGTGCTTACTTGTGAGCAGGTGGTGGTTCAGGCTTCTGTCCAGCTGTCTTAGAAACCTGGAATGGGAACAGTTCTCTAACATTTGAGCTTCTAGAATGCCAGTCCAGCTCTGGCTGGTTCCCTTTGTCAGCACCAGGCCTAAAGCCCTACCTGAGTTCATCTAGGCTGACATTTAGCAGGATGCTGCAGAACAGTTGTAGCATGGTTAAAGCACTGAACACTTCCTTGCTGTAGGGTAAATTGCTGCTGATCCAAACTTTCCCCAATGTTCCCTGAAGACTCCGCTGTTTCTGCCCCTACCCTGGGATCCTTGAGTTCTCCCCATGATTCACAGCTAAAAGGTTACTGGTCAGTAGAGGTTACTGTGACAGTGGAACTTCGGTCATATATTCTAGTTACTGCATATGATGGATCAGAAATTAACTATTTTGGATATCACTCTAAGTACATCACAAATGATATTGTAGTGGTGAAGAGAAACTTATTGAACAAAGCATCATTTGATTTACATGAGAAAAACAGCAATAAGCTATTTTACTGCTAAGGGTACTTCGAAAGCAATGAGCACTGGCACTGATGCAGGCTCATTGGGTATCTAGCATAAGCACTAGCCCAAAGTAGGTGTGCAGAAAGTGTGCTTAGAGCAGTGATGGCAAACTGTGGATCATGAGCTGCGGTTTGCCAATCTGTTGTCTGAGTTTTGTCAACCACTGACCTAGACTTTCAATTCCAGTAATTACAGGCTTTTGTTGTTCCTTGGGATTAAGTCCCTATCCCAGTGGTCAGAAACTCATTAGTCAACAGAGTGGCAAACCGCAGCTCAAGATCCGCAGTTGGCTGACCACTGGCCTAGAGGAAGGTAGCTCTGGCTGCTAATGAAGCTGCATTTGCAACTCTTACCTGCCATGATATTTCCTAACAGTAGGCCAGTGAGGGAGTTAAATATGCTCTAAATAGGAATCCCCTGGGCCTTTATCCTCAGACCAGAATGGGTAAATGAGGGACAGAAGGTTACAAAGGACCAATGTTACTCTCACCACAATTATACCAAAGTACATATATACCATGTGATGAAAAATTTTAGTAACCCACTTCCGCAGACCAGATCAATACATTGCAAAAAAGCCCTCAGAAAAGCCCTTTAACCTTTCTTGGTCTCAGCGTCCTCACCTATACAATCAAAAGACCGAGTTAGGTAATCTCAGGAGTTTCTTCTAGCTTTGGGATTCTGTGGAATTTTGATTATTAATAATCAGAATACTAGCTACGATTTATTATGTACCACTTTGTGTCACACATGATGCTATTTAGACCTCAGAACAGCTCTATGAAGTGGCTGCTATTATTAACATCTTTCACAAATTAGAAAATTCACACAACTAGTAAGTATTGCTGTGATTCAAACACATCTCTGTCTGAATCTAAGACTGTGTTTTTAATCCCTTGCTGTCCTACCCATTTTGTGTTTCCACATGTTCAAGATCGCCGGCCATGTGCCTACACATATTGTAGTACATACCATTGCCTCTATTTTCCTCCCCACACACCTCTATAGGGAATCTCCCCAGATTTCCTATCTCCAGATTCTTTGCTCACCATATCTGCACTCACCATGTTTCATTCTCCAAACTTCTCCCTCTTCCTGGTGTTTCACAGCTAAATAATTAGAATAATTAGGGAGCCCAAAATTATGTACACCTAAAAAAATAAACAGACTTATCTTGTCTTTTTAGAGTTTGTATTAGAAGAGGACTACCTGGTTATATTCATAACCGTAGAAACTGTTTTCAAGTACAGACAGCCAAGCCAATAATATTTAGAAAATAACAAAAAAAAATTATCCTATTTAACTCTGCAGAGGAATCCTGTTGTATATTCACAGTTAAATATTAACAACTCAGCTATTTTGGGACATCTTAGTGAAAGGCTGTAGGTTTGGATAAATGAACTTCTACAATCCCAATTCAGCTATCAAATGTTTAAGAGTTACCTTCATATAAATAATTAGTGGAACCAAAGAATATTCACTACATCTAGTCTGTTTGAAGTCCAAATGAAAATTACATTATAGATTGTTGGAGCTAAAAGGAACATGTAGATTATATCTAATTCCCTTTGTTACAGATGCGGAACCAGAGACACAGAGAAGAAAAGAGACATTCCCAAGGTCACACAGTAATTTACTGTAGGGTTAGATATTAATGTGAGTTCTATCCACATTCCTTATTTTATATAAATGAGACTGAGTCTCAGAGATTTGTCCAAGTTTATGTGGCCAGTTATGGCACAAAGGTCAGGCTAATCTGTTTATATGCTCTGTCTGCATATTGAATATTCCCAGATATCCATAAGGATTGACTGGATAGCTTATGCATGGAGGAGTTTTATGCCTGAAGTTCAGTTGTGTAAAAAAATGTAATTTTTAAAAATCTTCTATAACCAATTCTGATCTCTATATCAAATCTTTCTTCAGGCCAGTAGTAGATTCTCAATTTTGGTCACTTCAGGTCTTCTCAGGCATTTCAGGTCCCTCCCCTTTCTCCTGAGTTGTATCTAGGGTCTAAGGAGCTTCCAGAGTTTTCCCAAAATGTGGTTTGGGAGATAATAGAGAATGAGAGGGATGCTGGCATCTGTTTGCATGTGCAATATCTTTTCTGGTCCTTGCCTGTGAATTCAAGCAGGTCACTTTTGCATTGTCCTGTCTTCTCCATCATGGGCATTTTTCAGGTCCAGCTCTCTTTAAACCACACTTCATGCCTCTCAGGCTCATGGGACACAGAATTTCCCTCCTCTGCCTTTTTGGAGCTGCAAGAAATTGTGGGGTTGCCTCGGGCCTATTCATAGACATTTCTTCCAATCTCACATAATCTGGGCTGTGGGTAATTACTCCTTTGCCCTTCTCAGGTTCACAGGATTATTCTCCTTTTGGACTCTTTAAACCAGCTGGGAAGTCCACGGTTCTTCTTACCCCCAGGACTCCACCAAGAGAAGTATTAGAAACAGGACTTCCACTCAGGGTTAACTATGCTGATTCACTGCCAGCTTTTCCACTGCCTCTCTGACTCTCCACTTTGGAAGATATTTGTATTGTTGTGGAAACACAGAAAACTCTTTTCCCCATATTCACTGTTTATGCCCAGAATCTCAGGCTAAGGGATAAGGAAGCACAAAACTTGTTGCCCCAAATGATTATCTCTACTATGAGTTTTTTGTTGTTATTTAATATTTTAAAATAGGTCCTTAGGTTCACAGAAGTGGATTTGCATAATCCTTATCTCAAGAAACACCTTATCATTGCTCTACATATGGATCCATTTATGATTTAGCTAGTTATTTATTTTTTAATAATTTGGGGTACCCAAAATATCCCTACTCAAATAAAAGGCTAGAAGATTAGAACCTTAATAATATTTTACATATAATCATGTGTTTCACCCTCATCACACCCCTCCCTCCCTTGCCACCCTTACATGATCTAACCAATTTCCTGAATCTCATACTCATCATTCTCTTGGTTACTTTTGATATTTTGTTGCATCTACATGTCTTATGAAAAGTACTTTTTTGGTTTCTAAAATAATTTTTATTTAGTAAATGGGAAGATAATCTAAAACATGGGTAAATTATTTTAATGGTAATACTGAGCCAACAGCCACATTCTTTCTTGAACTTTTTCTACTCCACCTATCTGTCTTATGGACAAAACGATTAGGGAAAACTATTATAGGTGTATCATGTCTTATGACAATCTTTTTGGACTTCATTTTTTTTTCACTTAATATGATATTGCTAACCACCTTATTCATCCAGACTCACAATGATGGGTATTTGGTTTGTGTCTATATAAGCTTTAAAAACCAACACACTGACTCTTTTCTTTCTGCCATCATTCATGGTGTGATGTCCAAACTCTGAGGCAATGGAGGCTGATTTCAATTAATCAGCCTGAATTGGAGAAGGGTAATAGAACCCTATGAAATACCTAAAAGGAAAACATACATTGGTTAATATGTCAAAAAATTATGCAGAAACAAACTCAAAGTCTTTTCCTTGTACAATCAAACCATAAACACAGCAGTCTTTGGTCAAATGGAATGGTCTTAGGGGGAGAGAAGAATGGGGACAGTTCCCTGCAGCTCAGCCCAGTTACTGAAAGAGGATCTCACAAGACTTGTTTTTTAAGAACATAGTCTTTATAGTAAAAATACAGTATAGTTGATTTTTGAACATGGATGCAGACCCCTGCACAGTCAAAAATTTGCACATAACATTTGACTCTCTATAAACTTAAATTGTCACTTGGTTTCCATGGGGTATTGGTCCCAGGACCCCCACTCCCATCCCCACCCCATGGATACTAGATTTTGAAGTACTTTATATAAAATGGTGTAGAACAATGCATACAGTTGACCCTTTGCATCTGCAGATTCTTAGCCACAGATTGAAAATATTACAGGTATGGATTTATTGAAAAATATCTGTACATATCTGGACTCAGTTCTAAACCATGATGTTCAAGTGTGAACTCTTTATCACTTAGCCTATTTTCTCTTCTTTTCCCTCATAGTTTTTCCCATAAGACAGATATGTGGGGTAAAAAAAGTTCAAGAAAGAATGTTGTTCTTAGCTCAGCATTAATATTAAAATAATCTACTCACATTTTAGATTATCTTCCCATTTACTAAATAACATTTACTGTACTAAAGTTACTCCATTATTAGTGTCAACATACATCCAATTTATATTTCTTAATGTATTTCTCTGTCACAGTTAAGTACCTCATGATAGTGACAAGTGCTATTTAGAGGTAAAATGTTGGAAATAGAATTTTTACTGGAAATTCTGTGTGATGTTGTGTATGTTTTTATTTAAGAAGAAAGGTGGCTTATATGGTCTACAAACTTTTTTAAAGACTAGAGGCCTGGTGCATGAAATTCATGCATGGGGATGTCCCTCAGCCTGGCCTGCACCCTCTCCAATCAGGGATCCCCTTAACTGCTCTCCCCTGCTGGCCTGATGCCCCTAACTGCCTCTGCTTCTGCCCTGCCATCACGGCTTTGTCCAGAAGGATGTCTGGAAGGTCGCCCAGAAGATGTCCAGTCTAATTAACATATTAACCTTATATTAGTATAAACTAGTGACCTGGTGCATAAAATTAATGCACAGGGTGGGGTATCCCTCAGCTTGGCCTGCACCCTCTTGCAATCCAGGACCGCTGAATCCTAACTGTTCTCACCTGCCTGCCTGCCTGATCACCCCTAACCACTCTGCATGCCAGCCTGCTCATCCCCTACTACTTCCTACTACTGCCTACTTGGTCCCAACTGCCTCCCTGCCAGCCTGATAACCCCCAGCTGTTCTCCTCTCTTGGACTGATCACCCCTAACCACCACTGCCTTTGCCCTGCCACCATGGCTTTGTCCAGAAGGTTTCCTGGTCTAATTATCATATTACCCTTTTATTAGTATAGATAGAGGCCTGGTGCATGGATGGGGGTTGGCTGGTTTGCCCTATAAGGGGTCCCGAATCAGGGTGGAGGTCCCTTTGGGGGGCAGGGCAGGCCTGGGTGAGGAGCCTGGCAGTTTGCAGGCAGTCCACTCCCTCATCAGGGTGGGGGTCCCACTGGGGTCAGTGATGGCCTGGGCAAGGGGCTGGGGTGGTATGCAGGTTGGCCACACCCCCTACATGGTAAGAGTCCCTGCTGGGGGCAGGGTGCGCCTGGGCACGGGGCTGATGGCTGTTTGCATGCTTGCTATGCCCCCATCAGGGTGAGGGTCCCTGTGGGGGGCATGGCCAGCCTGGGCGAGGGGCTGAGGGCCATTTGGGGGTGGTTTGCAGGCCAGCCAAACCCCCAGCTTTATCTGGAAGGACATCTGGAAGGTCTCCCGGTCTAATTAACATATTACTCTTTTTTATTATTATTATTATAGGTGGGATTTGCTTGGAGGATCTCCTTTCCTTTCAATTCCACAGTCTATGGCTTGTAAACTGATTTATGGAAAATATCAGGCTGCTTATTGGTTGGGGTGGCAATGGGATGGTCACTGTTTATCTTCTTCATCCAGTGGGCAGGCAGCTGCTGCTTTTTACTCCTTTAATTTAACTTCCAGTGTCAATTCAAAGATTATTCTTCACACTGATACCATGTGCTTTCAGCTCTAAGAAGTCTTTTCTGGCAGCTGTGATCAGTGATTCAAAGGATAAAGAGAGGTTGAAAATTATTTTGGGACACTAAATCCTTTCTTGATTAACTTCTTTCCTCACTGCCCATCAACATGAGAGTTATACAACAATAAATTAGGGAAAGTAAAAATATGCTACTGATAGTAATTTTTAAAAATGCATATGGTTTGGTCTGGCCAGATGGTGCAGTTGGTTGGAGCATCATCCTGTACACCAAAAGGTTGTGGGTTTTATTCCCAGTCAGGGCAGTTGTGGGAGGCAACTGATTAATGCTTTTATCTCTCCCTTAAAATAAATAAAAACATATCTTTGGGTTACGATTAAAAAATAACATATTTTCTGGCATATAAGACAACTTTTTAACCCAGGAAAATCTTCTCAAAAGTCAGGGATCGTCTTATACCCCGAGTGTCATCTTCCCACCTGGACTGGACAATCTGTAGTTGCCACATATGATGGGGGAGCTCAAAAACGGTCTCGATTGCATCCCCACAGTATTCATTAGATGGTATGGAGGACGACTACTGGTGGCAAGATGAAGATGAAACTGAAGCTGAGACCACACAATCTGATGTGGAATTTGATCCATAAGATGACTGCCTTACAAATGTATCACAAGATGTCATTGATGTACTTATGATATCAGATGATGAACAGGAGGATAGAAACCTTAAGCCATAAATAGATTAAAAAAAATACAGGGTTATATCTCTATGATCTGGGGGCAGGCAAAAGTTTCTTAGATAGGACACAGACAGCAATAACCATATAATAAAAATAATATATGAAGATTCATAAAAATTCAAAGCATTTCTTTACCAAAATATGACATTAAGAATATAAATAAGTTACATACTAGGAGAAAATACTCACAAAACATATATGTGAAAAATAAATGGTATTCAGCATAAAAGATAATAACCTAATAAAAATGGGCAATGTATTTTGATGGAATCTTTACAAAATAAGATGTGAATAGTCAATGAGCACATGAATATATAGTCAAAATCATTAGTCATTAGGGAACTGCAAATTAAAATCCCAATGAGATATCATTATATAACCACAAGAATAGCTATAATTGAATAGATTGACCATACCAAATATTGATAAGAATGTAGACCAAATGGAACTTGCATATATTTTTGGTTGGAGTGTAAAATGGAATAACCACTTTGGCAAAATGTTTTGTAATTAACTTATCAAACTAAATATATAGCAACCCTAATACCGAAAAACTTTCTTTCTCTGTATTTTACCAAGAAAAGTGAAGTTATTTGTCTACACAAAAAATTGTATATGAATGCTCATAGTATTTTGTTCATAATACCTCCATACTAGAAACAGCTCATGTGTCCATTAATAGATGAGTGGATAAAAATTTGTAGCATAGTCCTAAATGACATACCATCTTAATATATAAAAAGCCAGGGGCCATCATGACTAAAAAAAAAAAAAAAACAGATGGACAACTGAACACAGGCTGTGTGGGATGACTAGACCAGCAGGGGGGTTAGTGAGAGATGACCAAACGACTGAACAGCAGGCTGCATGGGGTGACCAGGCCAGGAGGAAGGTTAGTGAGGGACAATCAAGGTACTGAACAGCAGGCTGTGTGGGGTGACCAGGTCAGCAGGGGCGGGGTTGAGTTAGGGGCAATCAGACCAGTGGGGAGGCTAAGATGGGGGCAATTAGGCACATGAGCTATTTCTGGACTGAGGGGACCCCCCCTCTGTGCACAAATTTCATGCACCTGGCTTCTAGTTAAGTTATAAAAATGAATGGCTTACAGATAAAGACAACAGCATGGCTGAATCTTAAAAATATTATGTTGATGCCTTCGCTAGTGTAGCTCAATTGGTTGGGCATTAACCCATGCACAGAAAGGTCACTGGTCTGACTTCTGGTCGGGGAACATGCCAGTAGGTTATGGATTCAATCCTTTGTTGGGGTGTGTGCAGGAGGCAGTCCATTGCTATCTAACTCTCATATTGATATTTATCTTTCCCTCTCTCTCACTTCATTTCTCTCTAAAATTCAATTAAAATAATATTATTCTGAATGAAAGAATCTTTATATAAAACTAATATAGACTGAGTCAATTTATCTATAGTTCTAGAAATAGCAAAATTAATATATGATGAAAAAATAAAACAGTGGTTGCCTGAGACAGAGATAAGGATGGGAATTAACTGGAAAAGGGCATGAGGAACTTTTTCAAGTGATAGTCATGTTCCATATTTTGAAAGGGGTTTGGGTTGCACACCTGTATTAATTTTTCATACCTCACTAGCAGTTCAAATAAGATTTATACATCTCAGTTTATGTAACTTTTAAATTAAAAAGATAAAAAATACCATAAACAAAATGTGGACTCTAGTTCATGATAGACATGCCAAAATATTTAGGGAGAAACTTACTGTTGTCTGAAAATTGTTTGACATATATCTAAATAATAAGATAGGTAATGAATGTGAATAGAGGAATAAAGAGATAAGGTGTATAATAAGGCAAAGTAAAATATAATGTAAATTGTAGAATCTATGTGTTCAGTTTATATGTATTCATTGTTAAATTTTTCCAACTTTTCTGTATGTTTTAAAATATTGATAGTGAAATCTTTTTGTTTTTCCAATTCCAGGTGACTTTAATCAACCTTTAAATTCTTTTTCTTTTTTATTTTTATTTTTATTTTTTATTGTGTTACATGTATACATATCTCCCCATCCCCCCCCTCCCAGACATACCCCAACCCCCAGTGTCTGTGTTCATTGGTTATGCTTATATGCATGAATACTGATAGTGAAATATTAAAGAAAAGAGCCAATGGTGGATGGGATTCATCAAGAAGTATCCCTTATCTCTACATCACTTCCTGTATTTGACTTTCCCCTTCCTATTTTGTTCCCTAGGTTATAACCTGTGCCCTCACACTTCTTACTCCCCTTGCCCATATATCCCATTAGTCCCATATACATCACTAACTCCATTGATAAGATATGTAGTCAGCTTGTCCACTGAATCTATTCAAGGGCCCTGCCCCAATTGATAGAACCTCAAAACACTTCTCAAGAGGAGATACATGCCCACAGCACAGGGGAAAATGCAATGGACACACAAAGGTGTTGATCTTCATTTGCATAGTGAAAGGTGATGTCTTGTGTGCAGTTTTTGTTTTACCTTCTATCCAGACCAAATATGATTAATTCAGTTTATTGCTGGGACAGTTTGTATAGAAAGTGGGGCCTAGGCAGTCTCATCAGAGCCTTACCAGACAACCCATGAAATGTTTATTTAGAAACCAATATTAAATCCAGAGGTCTTAGAAGAAGTCCAACAGGCTTAATCACTCATTCTCATCCTACTTATGTTCCTGAATGATGGCTGTGAGCTAAACTTAAAGAAAATAGTTCTCCAAAATCTCCAAAATGAGATGCCAAGAATATCTAGTACAGTGGTTTTCATGCTTGACTGCACATTAAAATTACTTAGGCATTGATATTTTTAAAGGCTTCTCAAATTATTCTATTGTACGGGCCAAGCAAAGTAGATGATTCAATTAGGATTCACTGGTAATAAACATACGTGTTGTGATGATATTGAGAAATACTTTCAAAGAAGTTGGTAAATGCACTGATACACAAATGCCCTGACATCTCATCTCTTCCAGTCCAGAACTCCCATAATTCTTCACAATCAGTAACTAATGCTCGGTTCAACAGTCCTTCAGAACCCTGCTTCAGCATTTCTGCAGATTCCATTCTAATTAGTAACTGCCCAATACTATACCTATTATTAAATATTTTGAATACCACTTCCGCAGCTTGTGTTAAAAAAATCACCAATCTAGTTATTTCAGACAAGCATCTGAGTAATTTATCTGTACTATACCAAAAACCTAGTTTGACTACATTTTTATCTTTGCCTATGCACATAACTAGGCTTGTGACCATAAGTCAGTCATTTTCTAGCTCTGAATCCCATCTGAAAAATGATAAGTGTTGAACTAAAACATTTTAAGCATGCCAGCAACTCTGAATTGTGTAGTCCTTAGATTCTATGAATCATGACTTCTGCAAAGCTGAAAAAGGCTCCAAGAGAAGTGAGATCTAAACAGATCCAGCCTCCTATACATTGACCCAAACCAGAGAAAAAAGCCCCACAGTATGTGTTAACTGTAGATTGCGCTTAGGAGATATGAATCTTTCTTGAGGCTGAACCCTCCCCCTCTACACACACCAAGTTATGGACTTGAACATAAAGGTAAATTCTCTAACTGAGGCTAAAGAGGCAAATGCTAATAGAGTATATTTTGAAGTCAGCCTATGGTCCCAACATGTTCAGAGTGACTGCCACAGAGGGGTCACATAGTATAAGAATACATAATTCATTTTACTTGTTCCATGTTATTTTATTTCATTAAGTAAAATCTTAGTTGTGGGTTATAGAGAAGAAGAGAAGATAATTGGTTTCTATTGGTCCCATCAGAAATTTAATCAGCTTCAAGATGTCCTCCCCCAGTATATGCCTCTTTGGCCTAGTGTTCCTTTGATTTACATTCTCAAAACTATTCTCAGTCCTATGGTTCTTCAAGCACAACTCACTTTATCTGCATCTTTTTGCATTTCACTTGCTCTTTCCCAAGGCAAGGTTCCAAAGTGGTAACTGGAACCATATTTACAATAATCTGAAGGGAGATCGTGAGTTGGCAATTATGTAGTTCATGCAGTCATTGTGGATGACCTGAATTATTCAGATTACTAGTCCACCCTGACAAACAGCTTAATTGCCAAATCATTTTGTGTAGTGGTAGTATAACTTATCATCTATGCTAATATCTCTGAAATGTGCATTTATAGTACTGATATTTCAGCCCATGACCTAGACAAATATCTCTCAAAGAAGCAAGCTTTGAAACTGTTACACTGTGAAACCTCAATGCAAAACTCAAATCCCATATCTCCATCCCAATTGCCCTATCTCAATGCACCAAATACTCCTCTGTGCTCAAGTATTGGTTACTCCCCATATTCCCCAAGCCAGATTCCAGTAACAAAATATGAGATGATAAGATCAATTACCCAGGTAAGCCATAGAAGACTGAATTGGAATGTAAGGAAGGGACTGGACCTATTTACCAATCAAATCCAGGGTTTAGTTGGGCTTAGTTGGTTTTTTCCCCAGCAAACATTTGTGAGAGCTGACTGGTTTGGCCTTTGACCTCTTATCCTTTGCATCATTCTATAACCTCTTTCTCCCATAAATATTTCTCCCAGCATGTATTATAAATTTTCAAAATGTGCTCTGTGCAAAGACCACTTGAACAGAGCTACTTGTAATAGTATTTAAAATTCAGATTCCTGAGCTCAATTAAGACCATTGATACAAAAAAATTGAAGAACAATTGCTGTTTATTTTGAGCAAATTACTTCATTTTCCTGAACTTTCATTTGATCGATTAGCAAATGGAGCTATTACTTTCCTATATTATAGGGCTGCTTAGAAATCATTCCCATTTATACAACCCATCTCATCATTTTCAGCTCAAAGTACCTAAACTTAGGGTCTTCTACTCTAAATTGATTCCCATATCAAATTTTTCATGGATGTCAGTTGCAAAAATGACCATACTGCCAGGATCCCAGAATAAAACCACAAAGTACATAGTAATGAATTAAGATGAATCCATTGTTTGTTTCTATTTTTGTTGTTCTTTGTAGTTTGTCTCCCCCCTCCCAGGGGAGGAATAAGTGATGGATCAAAGCTTGCTTTGTCATTATTGCATAGCCATTATCACAGCATCATCATTTTACAGTTCAATCTTTAAGTCCTTATCAGGAATATACTCTTAAAATAAATATGAAGGGGTCTACAGAAATTTTGTTGCAAGAATCAAACACCTTGTACAATACCAAAAGAAGTGAAGGCAGGACTCAGATTGCTGTTATTCTGGATCAATTTCACTCAGAACCATCAAATTTCTTCTCCCATTTGGAGTCCCAGAGAGAATCTAGTATCTATCTAAGGCCACTCTTTGTTGATGTTAAAGTAAGATGGCATTCATCTTCATTATTTAGAAAGTGTTCTTTACTATCGCTAATCAAAAACTCACATTATCGAACACATACTATGTGTTGGGTACTATTCTAAAGACTTCACATGGTCATATAGGTAGAAACTACAGCATTGGGATTCAGACTCAAGCAATGTGGTTGCAGCATCCATACTCTTAAACACCACACTCTGCAAAATATTGGCAACCTATATCACATAGATTGCATGTGAAGCTGAAAGTTGTCTGCCCCAAAGAATCACCAAAACCCTCACTTTCTGTCACCTCTGCTCAAATGGTGCAAACCTGCTACTAGGGACTTGACAAAGCCCTTAAAAGGGCTCCTGATGCTATATACATTTGTAGTAAAAGAATAAAAGAAATCCATATAGTGATACTCATCCAATTTAGAATGGAGGTAACGTCTGAAGATAAAGGAAGAGGTGTGATCAGAGAGCGGAGCACAGGGGGCTCCAAAAGTAATGGTGATATTTGATTTCTTATGCTGGATGGTGGTTAAACAAGAAGGTATACATAATTTTATATATTTTTACTATTTCATAATAAAAATTTTAAAGGGTTCCTAGGGATTACACTGTATTGAAAAGAGGGGAGAGCTCAGACTATAGCATTGAGCTTATTGTACTACAGCCTGAAAAATCTAGAAAAGAGGATGCACCATTCTTGCTTTTCTCTTGCCTCAGAAAGGAAGATCTTGAGATTTACAGCTTTTACTACCTCTTACCCATCCAGATTTCTTCTAAGGTCTGGCAATGATAAATATCTTAATATTACATATACTGGTATTGTATAATACTAGGATTTCATATTTATAAACTTATGAGGGATTGTGGCATGCCTGTATGGGGAGGGGATGCAAGATGGGACTCAAGTAAGGAAGAAAAAAAGACTGGAGGATGAATAAATACTTGAATAAACTCCAAATACTGAGAGAAGAGGAAGAAAGAGAAATAAATGAAACAAAAGCAAAAAATAAGGAGAATAATAGAGTCTACACACATACATATATGCAAGTACACATGCATGCATGCACACAAGCACACATGAAAATGTACAAGTGAACAGAGGCAAGGGAGACAAAAAAGAGAAGGAATGTTATAAGAAAAAAGAAATAAGGGAGGCTGTAAAGCAGTGGGGCAGATATAAATAAGATAAAAAAGTTAATAAATTTAATTAATGGGGGGATTATTATGTGCCAGATACTGTGCTAAATACTTTACAAGCATTATCTCATTTGATTTCTCTCAATAAATCCATGAGACAGGCATTAATGTAGTAATAGGTCCATATTTTACAGATGAAGACAGTGATGTTCAGAGAAGTTGGGAGATTTGCCTGAGATCACAGTTTGATCAACTAAAAATTTACTCCAAATCTGAGTAACCTCAAAGGTTGAGAGCTTAACCAGTGGGTTTACTACTCCCAACAGAAGCCATAGAGAGAAAGAAGATAGGATAATGGAATTTAAATCCTTATACATACAGGGACCAACCTGGTAGCATGGAGGGAAGAGACTTGCTGTATCTATGGTAAATAAAAAGTACTTACTACGGCAGAGGCAGCCCAGCTCAGATCTGGCTGATTTGTGGCCTTGTAGGAATGTGGGCCAGGTTTAACAGAGACTCTTTTTCAAGTAAAATCCAAAATCCAATATTTAAAAAAAGAAAGTCTCATGATTGTTTAATGTTAGCAAAATAAAAATATTAGGAAAAAAAGCTATTTTGTAGGCCAAACAAAGCTCAGCTATGGGCTGAATTTGGCACACAAGCCACCAGTTCGCAAACGCTGGGTTAAGAAAGGTAGATAAAGCTAAACTCGGAGATCAGAAAGGAAGACTAAAGAAATAAGTAATCAGAGAACAACAACAAAAAAAAAAGATAAGAGAAAGTCAAAGAAAAGGAAAAAAAAAAAACTAAAAAGTCAGGTGAGAGTAAAGGATCAAATAAAGGGCAATAAAAGAATAAAATGAGGAGGGGCTTCTGGGAAGTCCAAGAGGTGGAGGATAAGTAGAAAGTTGGAGGAGGGAGAAGAAAACAGATAGGAAAGAAGATCAAAGGGGCAAAGATGTAGGGAAGAGAAGAGAGAAGTGAGAGGAAGAACATAGATAAGAGGGAAAGAAGGGTCTAAAATGGTTTGTCTCAATGGGATAGAGCATCAGCCTAGGACTGAAGGCTCCCAAGTTTGATTCTGGTCAAGGACATGTACATTGGTTGCGGACACATCCCCAGTAGGGAGCATGCAGGAGCCAGCTGATTGATGTTTCTCTCTCATTGATGTTTCTCTCTATCCCTCTCCTTTCCTCTCTGTAAAAAAGTCAATAAAATAGATATTTTTTTTTAAAAAGAGGGAAAGAAGAGCACATAGAAGTTAATTTTTTACATACAAGCAATATTTTTCAAGTAAAACAATTTTAATATATCACATCAATAAATATTAATATTTCAAGAAAAATACTTTAAATATACTAATATTATCAAAACTGTACTAACATAGTATAATATCACCAAAGTGGTAGGAAATATTAAAAATCTGCAAATAACAGGATTACTTCTATTATATTCTAAAATATTTTTCCTCTGCCTCTATTTTTGTCCAGCAGTTTATGTTGTTCATCATATTCCACAAATGAGTGAGATAATATATTTATATTTCTCCAACTGACTTATTTCCCTTAGCATAATGTTCTCCAGTTCCATCTATGCTATTGCAAATGATAGTAGTTCCATTGTGTAGAACAGTGTTCAACAAATTGAGACTCACGAGCCATATGCGGCTCTTGAGCCTCAGTTTGCCTCTCTGTTGACTAATGAGTTTGTCAACCACTGGTGTAGATGTACCACAGTTTTTTAACCTACTCATCTGCTGATGGGCACTTAGGCTGTTTCCAAATCATGGCTATTGTAAATTGTGCTGCTATGTACTTGCATATATGTGTGTCTAGACCCTATTATAGGGGTGCATATATGCTTTCTGACTGATGTTTCTGATTTCTTGGGATATATTCATAGAAGTTGGATTATAGGGTCAAATTGGAGTTCTTTTTTTTCCTTTTTATATTGATTGAGATATTGAGGTACTACATATGTCCACATCCCCTATTGCCCCCCGACCTCACTCCCATACATGCCCTCACCTCCCTGTGTCTTGCATCCATTGGTTATGCTTATATGCATACATACAGGTCCCTTGGTTGATCTCTTACCTCCCGTTCCCCTCCCCAGCCTTCCCGCTATAATTTGACAGTCTGTTCCATGCTTCTCTGCTTCTGTATCTTTTTGTTCATCGGATTATAATGTTCTTTATTATCCATAAATGAGTGAGATCATGTGGTATTTCTCTTTAACTGACTGACTTATTTCACTTAGCATAATGCTCTCTGGTTCCATCTATGCTGCTACCAATGGTAAGAATTCCTTCATTTTAAAGCAACATAGCATTCCATTGTGTAGATGTACCATAGTTTTTTAATGCACTCATCTGCTGATAGGCATTTAGGCTGTTTCAAAATCTTAGCTATGGTGAATTGTGCTGCTATGAACATAGAAGTGCATATATTCTTTCTGATTGGTGTTTATGGTTTCCTGGTATATATTCCTAGAAGTGGAATGACTGGGTCAAATGTGAGGTCCATTTTGAATTTTTTTGAGGAAACTCCATACTGTTTTCCATAGTCGCTGCACCAGTCTGCATTCTCACCAGCAATGCACAAGGGTTACTTTTTCTCCACATTCTTGGCAGCACTTGTTGTTTGTTGATTTGTTGATGATAGCCATTCTGACAGGTGTGAGGTGGTACTTCTTTGTTGTTTTGATTTGTATCTCTCAGATGATTAGTGACTTTGAGCATGTTTTCATATGTCTCTTGGCCTTTCTTATGTCCTCTTTTGAAAAGTATCTATTTAGGTCTATTGCCCATTTTTTGTTGTGGTTATGTATCTTTCTTTTGGAGAAATCAAGATGACGGCATAGGTGAACACCTAAACTGCTGCTTTGCACAACAATTTCAAAACTACAACTAAAAGACAGAATGGACATCATCCACAACCACAGGAAAGCTGGCTGAGTGGAAATTATACCACTAGAAGGAAAGAGATGGGCTTATGGAGAGTAAGGGAGCTGCAAAAAGCTGAGATACAGAGACATGCATGTGGAGAGGACGAGTGGATGTGGACCTGGCTGGATTCCTCTAGCAAGAGGGATACAGACTGCACTGAACCCCAGCTCCAGGCAAGACTCATATGGGGGAGTCTGGACTGTAGTGAAAAGGGAGGAGTGCGCAGAAACTTAGGGAACCCTCGAAAAGGCAGAGGTCTGGAGGTGCACACACCACTGCGTGCAGAGAAGATGGACTGCTAATTGTGCTGCTGGCTTTCTCTACTGGGAGGGTAACAGAACATCCCAACTGTGCTGAAACCCACTTCCAATTGCACTGAATCCCAGTTTCAGGTGACACCTTGGGGACACAGACTCATACAGGTACCCAGAATGAACAGGAGCCAGAAAGGCAGAAGTCTGGAGGCACACACCTGCACTCAGAGAGGGCTGCAGTGATTACTGAGGGACAGAGACCCAGGTGCCATATAGGGTGGGTTTGATGGGAAGCCAAGGTTGTCTGCTCATCCATGAGACTTCAACCCATCCAAGCTGAACAGAGAGGCTTTTGCAATTTTGCAAGTCTTGTATTATAAGGCTGATTCCAGCACAGAAGTTCTCCTGCTAGAGTGACAAAGGAACAGATCACAAAGGAGAGAAATGGAGGGAAACAAATGACTAGATATAGAGTTCAAAACCATGGATATAAAGTTTTTCAAAAATTTCCTAGAAAAGATGGATAAATTTAGCAAGACCCAAGAGAAGATGAAAAAGGACCAACTAGAGATGAAAAAAGACCAACTAGAAATTAAATATACACTGACTGAAATAAAAAATATTATACAGAGACCTTACAGCAGACTAGAGGAAGGCAAGAATTAAGTCAAAGATTTGAAATGCAAAGAAGCAGAAAACACTCAACTGAAAAAGCAAAAAGAAAACAAGAATAAAAATATGTGAAGATAATGTAAGGATCCTCTGGGACAACTTCAAACATACCAATATTAGAATTATGGGGGTGCCAGAAGAAGAGAGAGAGCAAGATACTGAAAACCTATTTGAAGATATAATGACTGAAAACTTCCCACACCTGTTGAAAGAAATAGACTTACAAGTCCAAGAAGCACATAGAATCCCAAATAAAAGGAATGCAAAGAGAACCACACCAAGACACATCATAATTAAAATACCAAGAGCAAAAGACTAAGAGAGGATATTAAAAGTAGCAAGAGAAAAACAGTTAATTACCTACAAGGGAGCACCCATACAATTGTCAGATGATTTCTCAACAGAAACTATGCAGGCCAGAGGGGAGTTGCAAGAAATACTCAAAGTGATGAATAGCAAGAACCTACAACCAAGATTACTCTACTCAGTAAAGCTATCATTCAGAATTGAAGGGCAGATGAAGAGCTTCACAGATAAGAAAAGCTAAAGGAGTTCATCAGCACCAAACCAGTATTTTATGAAATGCTGAAAGGTCCTCTTTAAGAAGAGAAAGAAGAAGAAAAAGATAAAGATAAAAATTATGAACAACAAATACTTATCTATCAAGAAGTGGATCTAAAAATCAAGTGAATTAAAAATCTGATGAACAGAATAAACTGGTGAATATAATAGAATCAGTGGCACAGAGAAATAGAGTGGACTGACAATTCTCAGGGGGAAACGGGTGAGGGGGTGCAAGGAGAGACTGGACAAAAATCATACACCTATGGATGAGGACAATGCGGGGGGAGGTAAGGGCAGAATGAAGGATGGGAGCCTGGTGGAGGGGAATTATGGGGGGAAAAGAGGAACAAATGTAATAATCTGTATCTTTCTTTTGTTAAGTTGTATGAGTTCCCAGTAGATGTTGGAGATTAAACTCTTATTGGAGATAACATTAGCAAATATGTTTTCCCATGCAATGGGCTTTCTTGTTGTTTTGTTGATGGTTACTTTTGTTATGCAGAAGCTTTTTTTTTTTTATGTAGTCCCATTTGTTTATTTTTTCTTTAGTTTCCATTGCTCTAGGAGCAGTATCAGTGAAGAAATTCCTTCGGCATATGTCTGAGATTTTGCTGGCTGTGGATTCCTCTAATATTTTTATGGTTTCCCATATTACATTTAAGTTTTTTATCCATTTTGAGTTTATTTTTGTGTATGATGTAAGTTGGTGGTCCAGTTTCATTTTTTTTTGCATGTATCTGTCCAATTTCCCCAACAACATTTATTGAAGAGAATGTCTTGACTCCTTTGTATTTGCATGCCTCCTTTGTCAATATTAATTGAACATAGTGTTTTGGGTCTATTTCTGGGTTCTTTGTTCTATTCCATTGGTCAATAGGTCTGTTATTATGCCAGTACCAAGCTGTTTGGAGATTTATTTTTAATTTTTTGAGGAAACTCCATACTGTTTTTCATAGTGGCTGCATCACTCTGCATCCCCACCAGCAGTGCACGAGGGGATTCTTTTACTCCGCATCTTCACCAGAACTTGTTGATTTGTTGATGATAACCATTCTAACAGGTGTGAGATGGTACCAAAGAGGTTAATATTTACCCAGAAGTTCTTGGGGACTCTGGGCCAGGAAAAGGTGGGTCTGGATACCACCAAATTACCCCATTTATTGGGAGGGCTCTCTCCCTTTGAAAGAAGGGTGGAGGAGCTGTTTGTTCTTTCAGGAAGCAATTGCTTCTCCTCCTATGCACAAGGGGGCAGTATCAGCAGAAGCAGCAGCATGTTGAGGTTCCTTGAGTCCTTCTCTGGGGCCCAGACAGCAGGCTGTGTAGAGCCCGCTGGTGGTCTTCACTGCCTAATGGATTAAGTACCTTCTGAGGCAAACCTAGAGTTGCGGGGAATGAGCTGACCACAGTTTGGTACATATCCTTTCCAGTTATCAGACAGGACCTTGTGCAATAGAACAGTAGCCATAGTAACCCTGTGTGCTGCTACCTTGTTTGGATTCACAGAAGGGAGTTAAAGTTTGCATGAGGACATTCATATTAATAAAGGCTGATCCAGTCTGTCCCAGCTCCCAATGGTCCCTTTCTCTGGAAGCCCCAGGCAAAACTTATAGAGATGAATATTTCACAGAACTTTTCAGTTTCTAGTCTTTGCCAATCCTGTGAGCCACACTTCTCTCTCAAGGGGCCTTATTGATTCAAATACTCACTAGACCTCAAGGTTATAAAGGGTTTCAAAGATAATTCCTGCATAATTAAGCTTTATCCTTCATACCTTCCAAAATTGTAGCTTTTAGTATTATCTTGGGCTTCTCAGAGAGCCAGACTCACAGGGGCCATTTCCAGGTACTAAGACTCCCCATACATACATATTTTAAATACCAAACAGGTTACTCAAATTGTACTATATTTTCAATGCTTACATAGTACACAATTGCACTTGAAAGTAAAATAAAAAATACATTAAGTTGTTTATTTTTTCCTTTAAAATGAATTGATTGATTGATTTTAGAGAGAGATCAAAGGAAATGGAAGAGAGAGAGGCAGAGACAGAGGCACAGAGAGAGAAACATCACTGTGTTGTTCCACTTATATTTGCATTTATTTGTTGACTCTTATATGTGCCCTGACTGGGGATTGAACCCACAACCTTGGCATATTGGGACGATGTTCTAATCGACTGAGCTATCTGGCCGGGGCCACTAATTAGTTTCTTTATACTCACAGAATTAATAATTTATGTATTTTTGACAGATGCAAAAGTTTGGAATATTCGCAGCTAAATAATGTCACAGGATTTTTTAAAAAATATATTTTATTGATTTTTTACAGAGAGGAAGGGAGAGAGACAGAAAATCAGACACATCGATGAGAGAGAGACATCGATCAGCCGCTTTCTGCACGCCCCACAGTGGAGATGTGCCCACAAGCAAGGTACATGACCCCAACCGGAATCGAACCTGGGACCTTTCAGTCCAGAAGCTGATGCTCTATCCACTGAGTCAAACCGGTCTCGGCAGGATTTTTTATATAAGAGACTATTATGCCAATTAAGGATTTGGCTGATGACCATGAGTCACTCATACTGTATAGCTTAACACTAATTTAAATGTTCCACCACAGATGGCAATGTTCTACAATATATTATACTAGTCACAAGGTAATTTACAGATTTATATTAAAAAAATCAATTCACAGCACAATACAGGTAGTGGGTCTGATGATAAAACAGAATTTTAAAGTTATATGATTAATCACTGTACACTAGAAACTCATTTGATGATAACTTCAAAAGTCTAAATATAAAGTACTTTGTGAATATGATGCCCAGATCAAATGCTCTCTGTGTTTGCCCCCCACTGGCATGCCTTTGGGAAGATTATTTACTTTTTTAAAAATATATTTTATTGATTTTTGCAGAGAGGAAGGGAGAAGGAGAGTTAGAAACATTGATGAGAGAGAGACATCAATCAGCCACCTCCTGCATGCTCCTTACTGGGGATGTGTCCGCAACCAAGGTACATGCCCTTGACCAGAATCGAACCTGGGACCTTTCAGTCTGCAGGCCGACGCTCTATCCACTGAGCCAAACCAGTTTTGGCAATTATTTACTTTTTTAATAGTGGACTTTTAGAGGTAAAAGCCTTCAGACCAATTTTGATTGGGGAAATGTTAGACATTAGAATGAGGTGATAGGTTTTTAAGATTTAGTGCCCTTCAAATGGCATCATAACATGGCTACCTATACTTGGAGTATAATCTTAGTTCTTGCCAAAATCTAAATTGGAAGTGACAGCAAGGGAGGGGACTGGTTGTTTTTGTGGTCTTACTTATGAAATAAATAAAGAACTGAGTTCTTAGATACAGAGAACAGATTGATGATTGCCAGAAGCAAGGCTATGGGGAATTGGTGAATGGGTCAAGGGCATCAAAACCTGCTGATATAAAATACATAAGGCATGTTCCAATAATGTAATGTACAGCATGGCAATGATAGTTACTAATACATATTGTATATTTGCAGATACCAAGAGACTACAGTGGTACCTGAAGATACGAGTTTAATTTGTTCCGTGACCTTGAGGTGTGGGAAACTATGAGACGCTCGAGTCATGATAAACTGGTGGGTCGTGTGCAGCCGGCCAATCTGCGCGATTACTCCTATCTCAAATGTTGCTCGTATTTCAAAGCAAAAATTGCTCGCTTGATGGCTCGTATCTCAAAAATCTTGTATGTTAGGGCACTCGTATCTCGAGGTACCACTGCAGTTATTACACACTTTCATCATAAGAAAAAATTTGGTAACTATGTATAGTAACAAAAGTTAACTAGACTTATTGTGGTGTTCATTTTGCAATATACACAAATATTGAATCCTTATGCTCTACACCTAAAAATAATATAATGTTATATATCAAATATATCTCAATTTAAAAATAAATGCAAATTGGAAAACATTGTGAAATATTTCAAGCACACTGTTATAAATGACTGCCTAATTTAGTAGCTTAAAACAATTATAATTTTATGCCCATGAAATCAGTCAGGAATTTAGAAAGGGCACAATGAGGACAGTTTTCTCTATTCCCATAATGTCTGGCACCTTCACTGGGAAAATTTGAAGGCTGGGTGATTAGATGGCCAGGGGCTGGAATTATCTATCTAAAGTCTTGTTCACTCAAATGTCTGTTGCCTGGGATAGGGAAAGTCAAAGACTAAAAGTGCCAACCAAAGTGCCTACATGTGGCCTGTCCACATCAATGGCTTCCTCATTGTCCAGTGTCTTCAGGGTAGTTAAATGTGTTATACAGTGGGCCAGCAAGCAAAGTGGAAGAGGAAATCACATTTTTCTGATCTAGTCACAGAATTCACACTGCATCACTCCCACAACATCAAAAATATATAAGAAACTGATCCAACCTAATAGTATATAATCCAATGAAAAATGGGCAGAATACCCAAGTAGACATTTTCCTAAAGAAGTCATACA
>PVJN01009694.1:0-59944 GCA_004026805.1 Lasiurus borealis | reverse complement strand
TACCAAAATGAACTCTAAAGAATCAATGAACAATTCAGATGTTAAAAAAAAAAAGTGGTGGAAGACAATGAGCAAAATATATTCAGAAATATTCAACCTCACTCATTATAAAATGGCAAAGTAAAATCGCATTAAAATACCCAATAGAGGAAGATAAAGATTTCCCTCAGACTAACAAATATCCAAAAGTTTGACAACACACTGTGTTAGTGAGGCTGTAGAAACACAGGCACTTTTATGCCTCACTGTGGGGGTCCAAAATAGTTCACCGATAAGAAGAGATTCTGCTAATTACCTACTAACATTATAACGGCCATGAGAGTCAGCAATCCTATTTCTGAAAATTTATCCCACAGCTCTATCTGCACAAGACTAACATGGCATATCTCTCCCATATCACTACCAAAAGACTGAAAACATCCTAAGCTGAGGGATAGGATAAACTATGATATATCCAATAAACAGGATACAAGAAAACGGTGAGAAAGGAACACGGAACATTTCTAATGATCAGATAACCAAAATATGTTGTTATATAAAAAGAAGCAAGATGCCCTAAAAGGTTTGGCTCAGTGGATAGAGCATCAGCCTGCGGACTCAAGGGTCCCAGGTTCGATTCAGGTCAAGGGCATGTACCTTGGTTGTAGGCACATATACAGTAGGGAGTATGCATGAGGCAGCTGATCGATGTTTCTCTCTCATCGATGTTTCTAACTCTCTAGCCCTCTCCCTTCTTCTCTGTAAAAAAAATCAATAAAATATATTTTAAAAAACAAAGAAGAAGCAAGGTGCCAGACAGTATTGTATTATATTAACTTTTGGTAGAAAGAGGAGAAAATAAAACGGTAGGTTCGGATTTCTTTGCACTGAATAAAAACTAGAATAAACAAAACCTAGTAACAAATGGTGGTCCACAGAAGGTGGTTCAGAGATAAGAACATCAAGAGGACATATTGGTATAACTTCTCTGAGTGTTGTATACAGTTTTGATTTTTAAAAATGTATAAAGTAGCCCCGGCTGGTTTGGCTCAGTGAATAGAATGTCGGCCTGCGGACTGAAAGTTCCTGGGTTCAATTCTGGTCAAGAGCACCTGCCTGGGTTGTGGGTTTGATCCCCAGTAGAGCGCGTGCAGGAGGCAGCTGATGATTCTCTCTCATCATTGATGTTTCTCTCTCTCTCTCCCTCCTCTCTGAAGTTGATAAAAGTTTCTTTTAAATGTTTACAGTATTTTTAAAAGGTTGTAAATGTACCTCCTATACTGTGTGAACTCTTACCTGAGAAGGAACGCTTTTTGGTGGCTCTATGCGTATAGAAGGATCCCACTCTCCTGGAGGTAGGACAGTCACTTGATCTAAAAACTCATCAATTCCAGATAAGAGGTCATTTCTGTCTTTTGCTTTATAAGCTACATCATGAAAAATCTAAAGGAGGGAGAAAAATACACTGAGTAAAAGAATTTTAAAGCTAAAAGAAAGTTCTATACAAAGTAAATACACTTCAGATAACATGAATAAGTATACAATAAAGGTAATTATCTAACCTCTCTTATCCCACCGTGAATAATAACTATAAAAAATAACCCATTATTAGTATTATCAGATGAATTACCAGTACAAATAAAACAAAACAAAACAGTGATGTGTTAAAGCAAAATAATTTTTAAAAAGAGGAATTTTTACATGGCAAATACTCAGCAATTCATTACTGAATAAAATACTACTACAGCATGTCTTCCTACTTCTAGGGTAGTAAATGTCATTTATCCTAAACCAATAATCATGGATGTAGAAACAACTTTACTTAAACACATCGTTTATCTGATTGCTTATATTTACGTGGGTGCCTACTATTTGCCAGGCATGATTCTAAACACTTGGAGAGTGCAATGGACACAGATAAGGCAAGGTCCCTGAACTCAAGAGCCCAAGGGAGAAAGATAGTGAAAGAAGTTAATTACATAAATACATAATTACAGGTAAAATGAATGCTGTGATAAAAATAAAACAGGTGAAGGAAAGTCTTACAGGAGGTAACCCTATAGAAGAAATGTGCCTGAAATGAGGGACAAACCCATGCAGAGGGAAGAGATGGTAGAAGAGAACTCTGGCAAAGGGAATAACCATTGTCAAGGACCAGAGGCAGAAAAGAACATAACACATCTGAGGAACAAAAGGGAAACTAATGTGGCCAGGGCAAAATGGAGGAGGATATGAGTTTCAAGAAGTATGCAGAGGCCAGAACAGACAGATCCCATTCAGACAATGGCAAAGGTTTTAGGTTTAAATGTAAGTAAATAACAAGATGGCATTGACATAACTGGATCAAGATACTGATATATTGAAATCTGCATGTAATTGGTAGTGCAGCGGAGACTATCCTAAGATTCGGAAAGTCCACTTTAATCACCAAAGAGAAGAAGGTAGAGGTAAACCAGAGAAGTAGCAATGGAGGTGGCAGATTAGATGCAAAACATATTAATGAGTTAAAATCAACAGAATCTGATGACCACTTGTTTGAGATAGGACAGACAAAGGAGGTCAGGTTCAGATATTTGGGGTTTCAGATATCTTAGGGACACACGGCAGAGATGGCCTGGGCCTCTCCAAAAGAGAGAGAAGTCCTGATCAATACCGTTCATGGTCAAAGGTGAAGTTCACAAATGGAAGAAAGAAACTAGAGAGAAAAAAGGGAAAAAGAGAAAGAAAAAAAAAACCCCAAGGAAACCCAAAAGAAATTATATTCTAAAAGTCTAGGTAGAAGGTAATTTCTAGAAAGTAATCAGTAATTTCAAATGTTGGGGAGAAAATAAAGAAAACACTAAGAAATATCCACTGATCCTGACAGAATCATCCTGAAGATCGTAACAAAGGCAAAATAATTGAAGAGAGTGAATATGAGAGGTACCTGAAACCTATGTAATTTTATTAATCAGTATCACCCCAATAAATTCAATTAAGAAAAAAGAGTGAATGAGATAAAATATTACATACAGCAAGGCCAATTTTTAAGCATTGCTATAAAAGAGAACTATACTTTAATAAGTGTTCTATGCTTCATAATTGGTGTCCAAAAGAATTTTGAGATTCCACTTCAAAAGGACTATATATAGTATATGCTTCATAATCAGTGCCCACTTCAAAGGGCATTTAATTACCTCATCCGTCATGAGAGTGGCTATTGATCTTCCAATTTCATGATACTGTGGTGCCTTGCCTGCTGGACCCAGTAACAAAAACAAAAACCTAAGGAAACATTAAAATACAGACATTTAAACATAACATACACACACACATAAATCTCAGCAATCATAAAGAAAGTCCCTGAGTATCACCACAAAAACGCTTATCATCTTCCCACCCCCATCACTGAAAAAAGTGGGCAACTCTATCAGACTAAAGCAAATCACAGAACTAAGAGAGACATTTTTTAATTAACTTTTTACTAAGTTATCACTTCCCATCTTCCTTAGGGTAAGACAGTAATTCCGGAATTTAGTGTTTTACATTAAAAATGCCTATCTTCTATATCGTTTTGAATTTGAGTAAACAATTTTCCCTGGTCTGTTTGAAAATAAATAAATAAATAAACAAACAAACAAATGAATGAATACCAATTCTACTGAAGTATATAAAAGTAAAATAATTAAAGAATATGTCCAAAAAAAAAACAAACCATAAATCCTCAAAATATAATCTGAATTAAGACTAATATTAATATGGTAGTAAATAAGGGACTTATTCCTTTGGAAGGAAAAAGAATTTTTATCTATAGCTCCAAATTTATCACCAAACCAACTATTCCTTGATTTTTTTATTTTTTGATAATGGCTAAATAAAAAGTAATTAACTTCCTATATAATTATGTCCTTATTAACAACAGTAAAATATTAATATTTACACTTATCCAAGCTAGAAGTGTTCATCTTTCTATTTTATGACAATGTAAATATGAATCTGTAGAATTATTTTTCTCATTTACCTTAATACTACACTAATGCTAATACTCAAAGCATATTGAAAATAGGCATGTACATTTCAATCAAGTTGCAATTAATTCCTCAGATTTACTATTATAAAAATAATTTTTAAATATTTAAAAATTATTCTCACTTTGAATTAAGTTTATACAGTCAATAGCTAAGGAACTGATTACTCTTTATAACACAACTTGATAATTATTCTTATGGATATTACCTCTATTTTCATTTTTACTCATAATATATTTTGAACAGGAGATTTTGGTCAGGTCAGAACAAAGCTCTTTGCCTAATTCAGGGGCATTATCAATTTAATCAACTATAAGGTATTATTATCCACATTTTACAAATGAAGCTTAGAAAATTTAAGTCAGGTCTGACCCTCCCACAAAAGTGGACGTGCAGGGATTCAACTCCATTTTCTCTAACTCCAGTGCCTGCACAGATCATATATTTAAAATGAACCATTTTTTAAACCCAAACTCCTGAAATGCCAAAATTCTTAAAAAAGTATCGATGCAGTATTTTTACATGCTGCAATTACTTTTTTAAATTTATCTTTATTGTTGAAAATTATTATGAATATACTCTTCCCCCGACCCTTTGTTTTCTTTAGTTTCAGAAAGAGAGATTGGCCTTGGTTCGTGTGGCTCAGTTGGCTGGACTGTCTGTCATCCCATACACCAAAAGATTCCGGGGTTCCATTCCTGATCAGAATTTATACCCAGGTTTTGGGTTCGATCCCCGGTCCTGGCAACAGATCAATGTTTCTCTCTCTTATAACACTCTCTCTCACAGTCCCTTCCTCTTTCTAAAGTCAATAAAAAAAAAAGTTATTCAAAAATAAAAAGAGACCATACTTTTATCCCCTAGTTGTCAAAGCCTCTGGCACAATGGCAACATTAATAATAAAAAAGACCTTTTATTACATACATGTTCCTGCAGTAAGAAAAAACTTGGCTTTTACACATGCTGAGAGTATGTTCATTGAAACTCGCGAACTCTTTACCTGGTTGGAACAGGTACTTCGGTCAGCCCTGAGAGGAGAACAGCAGGAGCCAGTCTCACAAACGCAATTATCGGTCTTTCCAAAAAGTCTACTTCTCCCACCAGGACATTGGATGCCTCGGCTCCCGAAGGAATTTTCCTCATGAAATTCATATCAACCTATTGACAAATAAGTAATTATTTAAAATAAAATTTACATGGTATTTATAAGACGGGAAACAGGAAAGAAAAGATGCCTTTAAGGTTAAACTGGTGATCTAGAGAAGGTATAAATGTCAAAATTCTCACAAAGGAGGAATAGACAAATACAGAAAAAGCAAGCAAAATACAACTCAGAAAAATTACTCCCAATTGCTTCAAATGCCATAACTTTTACTATTGCAGAGATCTAAATTATCAAACATAGAAACGAGAAAAAATTTTTCAATGATCACAGCACTATTCACTAAAATTATTTAAAGGCAAAAAGTAGAGTTCACAAACTAGCAATAGCTCATGAAATTATACACAGTGCTAAAAAAATATTCATTTCATGATAATCTATTACTTTATCTTAGACATGAGTAAGTCCCCTTTGTCTTTTTTGTAAGTCCTTTTTGTTTTAAAGAACTCTGGGCATTCCCCAATATTTTCACAAAATGGGGGGAAATATATTTTTGTTGTTTATTTAAAATGAAGATAAACAGCCATTACTGGTATAAACACACGGTAGTGCCATATCATCAAATTTGGTTGTCTGTGTATAATTACCAAGGAGAGGTCACAAACACTATCAAAGCATGGGAGCTTTGTCATTTATACACAGTGTCACACAAGTCACTGAACCACCACTCACAGGGCTATCCGTTAACAAGAAAGCAGCACTTACGGCGGGCCTCTGGAGTCCCACACCCAGTGTGCCACAACTACAGTGCCAGGAGGCAGACTCCTGCCCAACGGGAGACAGGGAGGTGTACACAAGGATGGGCCAAGTAAAAAAGAAGTTAAACCGTGACAGAGGAACAAAAATAAATGGCATTTGCCATGCCTAGAGGAGATCTAGAACGTAAACTATCTTCATGGACTCATTTTGTAAGAATAACTTGAATTTAGTTCCTGAACACTTTTCACTCGTCTGAAATAACAGGAGCACCAATAAAATTATAATCGAGTTAGCACAGAAGTAAAACAGCCTATCCGTAGTCAATGTCCCATATGCAAGGCCTTCTATGATTATGGAGGACGAAACTCAGCAAAGTTGCATAGCACAGATCATCACTCAAACTCCTTTTCTACAAAATGCGATCTATGCTTTGCATCATGAAAAGACTGAACAAATCTTGGAATAATCACATTTAATTAAATGTCTGACATTGGATACAAAAATATTAAAGCACTGAAAGTCCTGTAGCAAATTAAATTAACAGCATTATATTACAACTAGAGGCCTGGTGCACAAAATTCATGTCAGGGGGAGGGTTGTCCTTCAGCCCATCCTGCTCTCTCTCTAATCTGGGAACCCCCTTGAGGGATGTCCGTTTAGGCCCAATCCTATGTGGAACAAATGACTAGAATTCAAAAGGTACTAGTTTCATGGTATCTATGGGTAGGTACGGATGAAAATACCGTATCATTCACATATTCTTTGGTCACAATTTCTAAATTTCTTGTAGCCTGCTGGCTCCCAACTGCTCACCTGCCTGCCTGTTTGCCCTTAACTGCCCTCCCCTGCAGACCTGGGTACCCCCCTCTTCCCCAGCCAACTGCCCTTCCCTACAGGCCCAATCACCCCCAACTTTCCTCCTCTGTCGGCCTGGTCACCCCTAACTGCCCTCCCCTGCAGGTCTGGTCCCTCCCAACTGCCCTCCTTTGCAGGCCTAGTCCCTCCCAACTGCCTTCCCTGCTGGCCATCTTGCGGTGGTCATCTTGTGTCCACATGGGGGTAGGATCTTTGACTACATGGGGGCAGTCATCTTGTGTGTTGGAATGATGGTCAATCCGCATGTTACTCTTTTATTAGATAGGATAGAGGCCTGATGCATGGGTGGGGGCCAGCTGGTTTGCCCTAAAGGGTGTGCTGGATCAGAGTGGGTGTTTCCCTGGGGCATGGGATGGCCTGGGTGAGGGCCTGTGGTGATTTGCAGGCTGGCCAGGCCCCCAGAGACCCAAGCAGGGCCCCTGGTATCTGGGATTTATTTATCTTTTAGAATTGAAACTTTGTAGCCTGAAGCGGAACCAAGCCTTCTGCTCCCACGACCATTGAAATTTTATTGCCTTAAGTGGAGGCCTGGGCCAGCCAAGGTTTGCAGAAAGTTTGGCTTCCTCCATCGCAAGAGGCAACCCATGCCTCCCTCCTGTTCTCTCTGGGGCTGTAGCCATCTTAGTTGGGTTAATTTGCATAACTCACTCTGGCTGGCTGGTGGGTGTAGTGGATATATGGTCAATTTGCATATTACTCTTTTATTAGATAGGACGGCCTTTAGAATCAATTATATGGAAGTAGTATTCATAAAGTACTCTTTAAATTCTGTTGTAATTTGAACTTGGTTGTTTTTATTCCTTTTAAAAAAATGCATTTTCTGTTTTTAAATCCATGCTTTTACCTACCCATGAGGAAGCACCATTAAGCTTCCCAGTGACATTCCAAAAAGTACTGACACAGTCTGCATCCATAGCACCCTGAACGTGCCTAATCTCATCAGAAACTATTGACGCCATAAGACAGTAATTCTGGAATCACATTACAGTCAGAAAAAGGCTGACTTCACTACCACTGCTGTAACATCATTCCCAGAATTAATCTTTCTAGTGCTGGTATTTCCAGAACAAATGACTAGAATTCAAAAGGTACTAAAGTTTCATGGTATCTATGGATAGGTACGGATGAAAATACCATATCATTCACATATTCTTTAGTTAGAATTTCTAAAACTAGTAAAATATAGTGATATTCAAGTGCTCTGAGACTGTTACCTTTCTTACAATTTCGGACCTTAAATTAACCTATCACGAGCATCACAGTCAGGCTTATAAGCACCAGTCTATTAAAAAAGTTATAACCAATGTTAATAAAGGCTCACTGCTAGCGATTTTCTTAATAAGAATGATTAGGAAAATGTTCAGTGAATGACAGAATTACCTTGCTGAAGTCAACAGTACTATTTTCTCTGCTTCCTCCACCTCCATTACCTTTAATCTCTGCACTTTTACTAGTGTCCAAGTTTCCAGGTGCAGATTGTGGAGAGGCCAAAATACCTATATTCGAGAATAAATAAATTCCAAATTAGTAAGGAGAAAATTCGCTGATTCTGCTCATCTCCTGAAAGTGATAGTTTATTAAAAGCAAATGTGCAAGGTAAAAAAAAAAGTGCCAAGTGTTAGTACCAAACCAGCAAGACCAAAATAACATTATAAGCAATATTAAAGCTATATATTTTAACATTTTTAATAATTCAATTACAAAAATGGTGACCTTTTTTTGTAGGTGCAGAAAAAGTGAGTAGGTGTGGAACCACAGAAGAGGGAAAATGTGAGTCTAGAGATTACACTTCCAATATAGCTAGTATACATGTGAACTGCAGAGGTTAATGATGCCTAAACTTCACATGCTTGCATTAATAACAATATAAGTTTTCTGATAAATCGTAAGTGTAACGTGGGAAAATTTAAGAGCTAAACCAACTAAATGTAAGTTAAATGTACCACAATGTTCCACAATCATAACAGTTTCGGCGATAATTTTCATTTCTGTTGGGTAACATTTATGTGCTGCTGACTGTCATTATTCCTAAGAGAATAGCATTTTGTAATAGCGAAGTTTTTTATAATATAAATACAAAGAGGAAAGGTTTTTTTTGTTAATCCTCAACTGAGTATATTTTTTGCCCTTTATATTTTTAGAGAGAGTGGAAAGGAGAGGGAGAGACAGAGCGAGAGAAAGAAACATCAATGTGACCAGGGCCAGGGATTGAGCCTGCAACCAAGGCACATGTGTTTGACTGGAATCGAACCTGGAACCCTTCCCTCCATGAGCAGATACTCTATCCTCTGAGCCAAACCAGCTAGGACTAAAGAGGAAGGGTTTTTTAATTAAACAGACCTGTGTTGAAATAAGCACGCTGCCACATTATAAGCCATGTGACTTTAACTCATGCAACCTCTAAAATGCAGGTAAACTTATAAAGTTAGTTTTTTTGGATTAGAAATTATAGATATTCTATATAATAAAAGCCTATTATGCTAAGTGTCTGGTCATCCGTTCAACCAATCAAAGCCTAATATGCTAATGATATACTAAGGCCGTTCAACCGCTCACTAGGACATGCACTGACCACTAGGGCGCAGATGCTCCAACCAATAGGTTAGCTTGCTGCTGGGGTCCCACCTATCAGGACTGAGTGAGACGGACTGGAAATGCCCTGGAGCCCTCCCTCAGCCCCTCTCCAGCTGTCCAACCTCCTGCATCCTTCCCCGGCCCCGACTGTGTACCGGTGGGATCCCTCGGCCTGGCCTGCATCCTCTCCCAATCCGAGACCCCTCGGGGGAGGTCGGAGAGCTGGTTTCAGCCCAATCCCGCAGGCCAGGCTGAGGAACGCCACTGGTGCACGAATCCGTGCACTGGGCCTCTAGTATATTCTATAAAAATGAGCTTGTTTGAATGACACTAATATCCCAGCATTAGTATGTTCATTTCAAGTGACGGTCAGCAGCAACATTTCACACCAATAAAATAACCTAACAACACCCTGTAACATATGACCAATTGTTACCACTATGACTTTTGCAAAAAGCTCAAATCTCAAAAATGTTAAAATACAATCCAGATTTCTACCATTAGGTATACTTCATTTTCTCAAAATACCTAAGATTTCTAGTTCAAGAATATAAAACACTAAGAATCACAGGAGAAAAAGCACAAGACAGATTTTACTACTTACAGGGCAATCTAGTGACCCACAGGTTGAACTCACACCACATATATTTGATGCATCTAAGAAAATTTTCATTTTTCTACAAGATAACATTGTATTACTAATAACTTAAGTCATTTGGGTTTACTGTTAAACTCAATGAGAGAAGACCTTTGTAATATCCACTTTTCTATTAAATAACTAAACTAGGATATCACCGTGGCCCCCAAAATCTCAGTAAGAAAAAACATAACCAATCTATTTAGCAACATGCTCATTCTCTGGAAGTGTTAAGAGAATTCTGAAATAAATAAAATGTTTCCTAAAACTTAATTTTTTTTTAGCATTTTAGCTATCATTAAGGCCCTGGCAGCAAGTAAAACGGGCATCAATGCATCTACACTTGTAACTACTAAAAATATTCAATCTGTAGATATGTAATCAAAGAGTACATGGGCAGATTTTCTCAAAACAGTCCCAGCAAACATATTGGAGAAAAGAGTGGAATAAGAAGAAGGTTATGGAGGAAAGTAAGGATAAGGTAGGAATTGGAAGAAGAAATGATATGGAACTACTTGCTGGTAATGCCAGATGTGACCTGAACTCTCTTAGTTAACCTGGCCATTTTAAACGTGTAAAGACTGCCATGCCAGGTACATGTGAGTTTCCCACCATTATCTTCTGTAGGTAACCTTTCTCAGTCTCAGCTAATCGAAAGCCGTTTCTCCAGCAGTAAAGGGAATCTCCCTGCTCCTGCAATAAATTCCTAGAGCTCAGAATGAAATGAGTAGAGTCCCCAAAGTTCAAACTACCATTAGCATAGATAACCGAGAAGGACCACATTTCTTTGCTTTAAGAAAAATGAAAAAATGTATGTGTACACAGAACATCTGTACTGAGATTCCACAATCACATTAGAGAAAGATAAATCAAAGTTATCAAGAGTTTTCTGTCGTTAAAAGTTTGCAAGTAGAAGCAGTCGGAGCAATGGTTCACAATGTGGAAAGGTTTTGCCCCCCAGGAGGCAGTATTTAGAGGCATTTTGGTTGTCACAGCTAGGAAATGCTGCTGACAGCTAGTGAAGGCAGGCCAGGGATGCTGCTAAATATCCTACTGTGCGCACCGCAGGCCCCTGAAACACAGAGAGGGGTAGCCCAACATGTCAACAGTGCCGAGGCTGAGAAACCGTGAGTTACAACAGTGATTCTCAACTTTTTTCATTTCATAGCACACATAAACCAATCACTAAAACTCTGCAGCACATGAAAAAATGTATTTGCTTATCTGACAAAAAAATAAAGTAGGTATAACTTGGATTTACTATAAAAATTATAATAGTTATTATCTACCCCTTTCCTTCAAAATGACTTTTTAAAAAATCAGGTCCTATACATGTATAAGGACTTCTGGTACCAAGAATTAACCAATCAGATGCAACCTTGCTATTATTATTATGTGACGTGATCAATAAGGTACAAACCTATTATATGACCTATATGTTTATGGTTCGAGACGGGACATTCACACTGCAGAGCCACTGTTGTGTTAGCTGTTGTCATTTTTTCAATTGACAATCCAAGGAAAAAAAGATCAGTGCCCCTGACTAAACAGTCAGGTATTGCATGTTTAAAAAATCCTTGTGCCACACCACACAAGTTGAAAGTCACTGCGTTAGAAGATAGTTACAAATACTATAGAAATGAGTCTACCTTTTTTACAGAATTATTCTCTGAGAGAACCACTAATGGTAGACACCACTTTCTGTTCAACCACATGTATGCACAAAGCATGACCCATGACACAAATGACATTAGTCTTTCCAATATTATGCTGAGGCCACCTACTTCCTCCTCTAACATAGCATCAAACTCCAAGAAAAGTAAACTATAGTTTCTAGGTGCTTTAAACACCAAAAGTAATTAAACACAGAATAATATATAGCCACTCCTATTGTTTTAATTATATATCTTCTATAGCTATCTTCTTAAACATTAATTGTGAGCTTTTTCTTATCTTTAGAAATTCTCTATCTTCCATTCTAATTCCTTTTCCTTTAGAAAGGCTGATAAATCTCCTGGCATATTTACTGCAGAAAAGGAACTGTGTTCCTGAATTCTCAGTTAATTGCTCCTTTTATCCCTTACCAGCATGGCCTAATAAGCTGTTGAGACCCATGTCACTTCCTCTCTAGATAAAATTCGTAGTCCCTCATTATTAACAAGATAGAAGCTAGCAAAAAAAAAAATATATTCAGTGTTACTGAGATATCAGTATAAACAAATAATAGGTTTTGTTCTAGGTAGATCTGAGTTAAAGTCCTTGCTCTGGTCATTTACAGTATGATTTTAACATCACTAAGTCTTTTTATTTTTTTTTTGTGAAATAGGAATACTAGCATGAACCTCATCACATCATACAAGGATTTAGAAATATGATATCTGAAAAGCAATTATACCTATGTGTGAACAAACTATAAAACAATGGCGGCTTTAACTACAATCATAACTAGTAATTATTTAGCCATAAAACTTCTAATTTTTTTATTTCTAAAAGTATATCACTTTTTGAAATTACAATGAGCTCCCCCCGCCCCTCTTCGATCCTCACCCGAGGATATGTTTATTGACTTTAGAGAGAGAAAAGAGAGAAACATCAATTGGTTTCCTCTTATACAGGCTCCAACCCGGACCAAACCCACGACCTAGGTATGTGCGCCGTGACCCAGAGACTTTTCTGTATATGAGACGATGCTCCAAGCAAATGAGCTTCCCAGCCAGGGCAGTACAATGGTCTTTATTAAATGTATTTGGCATGTTTGGATATAGCCAATAAAGAGGGCGTGAGGCTTGCATATATGAGATTTTTAGTCAGGGTACTTAAGTTATCACTTATTAGCTAGTATGATCCAGGGGAAATTATTTAACTCTTCTGAGTTTGAGTTTCTGAAAATGGTTGTAACCACCTAACAAATTTTTATACCAATTAAATAGGCTAATTTAATAACTATAAGCTGCCATTGAAGTGTTACTTATTATTGGTATTATACATAAGTGTGATAACACCATGTGATTAAAAACAGTAGGTAGTATTTGCATGTATCACATGGATACTTGACTATCAATAGTCACTAAAGAATATTTCATATGAATCGGGCATAAATAGATGTATCAATGTACATATCATTAACATAAAAGAGCCAAGATTTTCATAAAACATAAACCTTAAATAAGTTACAAAACTTTTATCCATTAAGAAATAATTTTTCTAATTCACATACAAAAATATACTTTAGCCACAACTACATAAACACTGGCTTGGAAAAGTTCCAGGTAAATTTGGATTAAAGATAGCTATGACATTAATTAAATAATAGACAACTGAAATCTATTCCAAATATAATACTAATCTTGAAATAATGATGGTTTGAGGCAGTCCTTAGGGAACATCAATCTTCTCAGACAAAATGAGAAAAAGAACTATAGATCCTATTATTGTCAAAAAGGTTAAAACACACTGTATTCTTTGGACAAAAGCACCAAAGAGTAGATAAAAGGCACCTCCCCGCATTATCATTCATGTACAATGTGTTATTAAACTTAATGCGTAAGAAAAGCACCATTTCCTTAAAATCATGGCAAATTAAAAGATTATGTATCAAAACTTCTACATTTTCCTGAACCATTCAACTGTAGGCGGACCTATAAATTTCAGTGAAATTTTTTGAAAGGGCTTATTCAATTATGTGGTCTTCTTATAACTTAAAATGTTTAATAATGCTATTCTTTTCTAAAATATATTGTAAAGCGGGGAAAAACCATGCAGAAGTCAAAATAAACGAGAAGCATCATCTACAAATGCTGCTAAAGCTCGGTGCTCAAAGGCATTCCAAGTGCAAGTGACCCCGAGGCAGAAAGCACCACGCAGGGAGGATTGTAAATAGTTGCCTGGAGTTATGTCAACATTTTCCTCATTCTTCTGCTCCTGGCCTTTCGAAGCTTCTAAGTCTTCCTCTGGTGGATGAATGACTACTGTGGGAATATCGTCACTGGCAGGAGAAACCAGTAGCTCTGGGACCTGCAGCTGACTCTCTTGGGAACTTCTGGAGGTCAGGCGACTGATGCTAGGGCTAGAAGGAGGGCTGTTTGGAGGGGTGGGCACTGGGGTGGTACACCTCGAGCCTGCAGGGGTTCCAGCTCTCGAAGAAGGGAGAAGATGACTGAGAAGAAGAGATAAAGGTGATTCTCCTCTCAGTGAAAGGTTTGAGGCGGACAGGCCTGTTCGCAAAGAGTGGCGGGAGGCTGAAAGGCCTTCCCCTGAGATAAAACAAATAAATGAAAAATGATGAAGTTCACTGCAGAAGACAAAGAAACACACACCAAACAAATCGATATACACTGTACATAGCAAGCTTTCCAGACCCAACACTGCAAACTCATGCTATCAGGCAATCAGATTTTTAAATGTTAGAAAGTCACTGAAAAATGGTTTAAGCTGTAATTAGTTCCTTGAAGGTGTATCCAAAAAATAATAACCAAAAAATGTTAATGTAGAAGGTAGTAGACAATACTATTAGTAATTAGAATGCCCAATAGTGGCTTTTTTTAAAAAAAGAACAATATCAATGCAATGTTGCTTCTTAAATAAATGATAAATATTAAATAAAAACATAATACAAAAATCTAACAAATAGAACCCAACACAAAACTTACCGGCAGTAATAGCTTATACTTAGTGTATTTGTCCCACACTATACTGATCCACAATATATAATTATCTCTCGCCAGAAAAGACATTGACCTTATTAATACTTCCTAACTTAAATCAAATCTTTATAATATTAAGCCAACAGTGCATCCCCTATTCATAGGCTCACTTGTAAAATTTAAAAACATAACACGAGTCGTTTGAAAAGAAATATAATGTCAATTTTAAGGGATACCTATTCTTGAGCTCTTTAAAGATATTAATAAATGTCCTAAAATAGGGTTCCATTTGTGATACAGCAGATAGATTTAAATACGTTCTAACTAGATAAAAATAAAGTATTTCTCACCAAAACAGCAAAAACAAAGTCTTTATATTTAAAAATGTAATGTCTACTCATACTTCCAACACCTATTCTACAAAGTATACTTTCATAAAATTCCATTGCTTTTAGGAATACAGGAAATGTAACAATCAATCCCGTATGATCTAAGTCTAAGTAATCAAAGCTACATGCTCAAAAGATCCCAGAAATATTAAAAATAAAGATTAATCTTCAACCCATAAACCACCAATGTGTTTAGTTAGAAAATACATGCAGGAAAACTGTTAAATTACAATACAAGCAATGAAACCACACAATTCCCTTGTTAAAAAAGAAAACAGCCATTGTCTTATGGTTAAAAGAAACCAACTGACAATTAAAGAATAATCTGGAACCAATGCATATGAGAAATAAAGATTTCATAGGGTAAATGAGCCCATTTCATGGAAGTAGAGAACATACAATACATGAAAAATATAAATGAGAGGCAAAATGTATTTAAAATACATGGCGTACTTTTAAATTGAACTTAGGGCCATAAAAGATTTCTTTTATTCTTAAGCTTCCTTAACTGTACAAAGGCCCAATTTACAACAGATTGGGGAGTGGGAGCAGGATGGGGTAGGTAAAGGAGTGGGGGATGGAAACACCTGTAATAGTGTCAACAATAAAAATAAAGAAAAAACTACTTTTATTTTAGTGGTCAAATGATCAGAAGAAAATGAACTCAAGTATTTTACCCTGAGCTAACAATGGTTACTGTCGCCTTTAGAGAAATTAAACCCTGTCACCTATGGCTATTTGCCTGCAGAACACTTAACAGCCTTATTATTTTAGGGATAGAAAGACATTGCGGCCCATCCTCCACTCCTCTTCACTGTAATCCTCCTAAGCCTTGGGAATAGCTGCAGCCAGAGGAAACAGTGACCCTCCTAAGCAACTCTAACCCTCTGCACCTGGGTTTTCAGAGTCACTGTCACCAGCTCTCTCTGACAGCCAAAATAGAACCCCAGTGATGTAATCCTCTGCTTTAAAAAGAGGAAAGGCAAGGTCTCCATGTATCCCAGCCTTAAGATAGTGACAAAGGTGAATGGCTTAAAAAAAAAAAAAAAAACTAACAAAAAAACAGTCTCCCCACACCCCACATATAACCCACTGCTAGACCAAGAAGAAGAGTGGAGAGAGGAAATATAAAGGTCTGTGGAAGACATCAACTAGGCCACTTCTAGCATCAGATAGAAGCAATCATAAAAACTTTTCACAAAGTGTATAAAGAAAGAGCAGTGAAATCAGGAAACCAACCCCAAAACACCTGTTTATACCCAGAAATAAAGTATATTCAAGAGACAAAAAAAAAAAATCACTAGCAAAAATCTAATATAGATAATAAAGTTCAAACCCAAGATTTAGAATTTTAAAAAGATACTAAATTTATAGATCATAATCTAAGCCTTTTTCATCAATTATACAAGAATTCTTGAACACAAATAAAAAAGCAGGAAAAAGGAGAAATTCAGGGTTAGATTTAGTGATAGTATTTAAATATTACTGATACTTAAAGTGTGCCATATTAATAGAGTGAATGCTTCATTTTTATCTAAATGATTTCTACAAATAATTCTGTCATGTTGAAAAAATATTTTAGAAATGACATCTTAAAAATAAACAAATAACACTATTTTTTAAAAAATAACAAAAAAGAAAATAGTCTGTGTAATTATCTGGAAAAAATATATATATTTTTTTCTTTCCCCAAATGCTAATGGTAACATACTAGAATGCTGTTAGAATAGAAGTGTTAGAAAAAATTGGATGCCATAACTATCTCACCATTCCTTTCAAGCAAGTGAGGATCAGAATGTTTCTTGCCTATATCTGCAAAAGATCGCACAAGGGGAATCCGACTGGTGAATCTTTTCTCATTCTGGTGATGATGTCTCTTCAGAAGAGCTTCTCTGACATTCTCTCTAATGGACTCATCCAACTGGCCAGAGGCTATCATGTTGTCCAATACCATATCTATTCGAAGAAAAAATAAAATAAATAAATAAACCAACACTTGAATGATGATAGCATGGAATAAACTAAGTGAAACTGTACTGAGAAAATGAGATTCTTACATAGCTCTGGAAAGCATTATTCTTTTCTTGTACTGAATAATGTATGCATCAGGATAAGTATGAACATTATCCAACAAAAATGAACAAATTACATAAAGACCCTTATTTTAATAAGTACTATTATTTATAAAGAAGCCACTGTTACACACTAATAGCCTCCCTATGGTTGAAAGTACTTTCCTGATAAGAATATAATAAACTCTATTAAATTGAATATTCAATAATACTGGCATCCTAAGAAGTAAAGGTATTTGTGTGTCACCTCATACCTTTTCCCAAAACTATAGATGAATATCTTAACTCATTTATTTAATCATTTAACTATTTACTGAGTACCTATTATATGTTGGAAATACAGCAGTCAGCTCAACAGATTACGTTTTTGCTCTCACTCTTCCAGAGAGAGGTATAGCAACAATGAGCAAACAGATAAAATATCATGAAGTAATAAGTTCTAGGGAGATGAATATATTAATCCTTAAGAAGGGTGTGGGGATAGGGAGATGGATGGTGATGCCATTTTATAAATGACTGTGGTGATTGGACTATTTTTAGTTTGGATGGCTATAGCAAGTCCTAAAAATTCTACTTTACTTCCCTTATTTAAGAACCTCTAATTTCAGTACAACTTAAATATAAAAGCATTCATTTGCTCCTACCTGCTATTTCATCTAGAGTGCCTGCTCGCATATCCAGCATGACTGTCCCGTTTAGGATGCAACTTCTCAGTTCAAAAAGACTATGCAAAGACAGAGTTGCCACATAGGGTTTACTCCACCGGTCACCACCATCTTCAACATCCTCTTCAAATTTCAGCCATCTGAAATGGATAATACATAAAAATATTTTATAAACAATAATGACTTCATTGGTCTATTTTAATATGATAAACGTAAACATGTTCTTTTAGAGAGAAACAAGGATCACCACCGCCAAAACACAATTCGGTTACAAACACATGTCTCCAAATGAGACTAATGGTCTACAATATCCGTTAGTCACAGGTTATCTCTGCAGTTCCCCTTACGGAGGCCCAGCGCGGGTCACCTGGCCGTTTCTTTCCACTCGTACTCTTCGCCATCTCGGTAGTACAGCTCGTCCATCTCCGTGAAGAGGTCATGCGGAATGTGCTCCTCGTCGTCGTCCTCGGTCCCCAGGATGAACTGCACCCTCTGGGACGGTGTGTCTGAACAAAGTAAGAATTGAAATACATTCAATACTGTTCTCCACTCAGAGATTAAATTAAGTTTTGAAAGGGAAACCCTTTGGTTATAAGTAAATGTGCTCCAAAAAGAAAAAGAAAGAGAGTACCCAGAAAGATCACATCACAGATGAAACATAAAAATTATATGTGAAAAATAAACAAGACTAATCTTATAACTAATTGATGTAAAAACAAATTAACGTAAAGACAAACAAATAAAAATAAGCAACATCTAAAACCATGGAAAATACTATGCTCAAAGACAGGACTTACCCTTCACTAAAAATATGTGGAAATGTTAAATAAAATAGAACATTAAAAAAAATATGTAATCTATATATAGCTAAGTTTAAGAGTGAAAAAAAGAAAATTTCCAAGTTCCAAAAAATATGAGAAAACCCAAACTATAGGTATATAGAAACCAACTTTTCCTACTATCATGGAGGAGCCAAACTCTGTCAGCTGAGGTTGGGGAGGCAGGAGTGTCATGGTAAGAAACAAATACCCCAGGCATGACATCCCAAATTTAAACTAACTATGCAGTATGGTATCTCCACACAGAGAAATGTGCACAAATTCTAGTCTAGAACAGCTGAAACAAACTATCAAACATCAATAAGCAATAATTAAAAAACAAATTCAAATTCTGCTGAACATAGAAGTTTAACCTCGAATTCAAAATATACACAAAAGTAAACAAATGCCCATGTACTTGAAGATGCAACAAAGGTATCAGAATATGTTAAAGAGTAAATTAGAAGGAGCCAAGACCGGTTTGGCTCAATGGATAGAGCGTCGGCCTACGGACTGAAAGGTCCCAGGTTCGATTCCGATTGGGGGGATGTACCTTGCTTGTGGGCACATCTCCAGTGTGGGCGTGCAGGAGGCGGCTGATCGATGTCTCTCTCTCATCGATGTTTCTGACTTTCTATCTCTCTCCCTTCCTCTTTGTAAAAAATCAATAAAATATATGTTTATTTTAAATTTAAAAAAAAATTAGAGGGAATTATTAAAGGAAAAGGCAGATCTGAGGAAATCAGATAAAATGCATCAATGACAAATAAGATGAAAAATAAAAGAAGTTAAGAGATGCGGAGAACAGAATAAGAAAGCTGAACAGGCCGAGACTGGTTTGGCTCAGTGGATAGAGCGTCGGCTTGTGGACTGAAAGGTCCCAGGTTCGATTCTGGTCGGGGGCATGCATCCTGGTTGCGGGCACATCTCCACTGTGGGGCGTGCAGGAGGCGGCTGATCGATGTCTCTCTCTCATCGATGTTTCTGACTTCCTGTCTCTCTCCCTTCCTCTCTGTAAAAAATCAATAAAAATTTATTTTTTTTAAAAAAAAAAGAAAGTTGAACAGGAAAAACTCCAGAAAGAGGGCAATATAAACAATAAAGGGAAAGGCAAACAAGCTCATCTAACTTGCTTATCCTCTCTCGGAGCTCAGAGACCTGTGCTGCCTGCTGCTCACTGTCTAAAAATTACCATTTCATATAGTTTACCCATTTTGCTGTTTAAAATGGGAAGGCAAATCCAATTAGTCCTGTTATTCCATCAAGTCAGAAGCCAAAATCTTCTATACTCTCTTTTTAGAGAGTGGGGAAAAGAATGAAGGGACTTCATTCATAGCAATTTCTAGAATACATATTGGCAGTTGAAACCAAAATAAACCAACCTCAGCAGCATAAAACTTTTCTAGGGATAGTTATTCCATTAAAAAGTCACAAATATGACCTACGCCAAATTTATTTTCAAGCCACTGAATTTAGACTTCAAATATCATAACTTAGCTTGAACCATCAAATCACCCACCCAAGTGAACAGATAAACATTACTCACAGTTAAGTCAATAGCATTTCTATAAAGACATTGTGTGCCTTTTTAGTCAGTATGAATTACAGGCACATACTGATCCACTCACAGAACAGCCTAAGATATCCTCAACTGGATGGACACGTGACATGGAACAGCAAAATACTTCTAAATTGCTTTACATCATTAAAGTTCACTAGTGATCTTTTTCCTTTGCTAGCTATGTGACCTTTATTTGCTATGTGACCACTTAAATATTTTATTAGTATCTTTTAGGGCAGGCTGTTAAGCCTACCTTTTTGCCTCTCTAAGCAAAAGTTTTTCCATCTATACAATGAAAACAGTAATACCCATCTCTTAAAAAATACAGAGAAGAGTAAATAAAAAAGTGTATGTCAAGGGCTTGGTGCAATGCTTAGCCCAGAACTGGCACTTAATATTACGAGGCCGTCAGTATTTTCTTTCTTATGTTCATATTGTAGCTGTTATTGTACACAGTAATTCTTTCCCTCTTCACAAAAATGTTCCTTTACTATAGCACTCACAGAGCTTTGCTGGAAGGCACACACACTGGTGTAAAGATGGCCAATTGGGGCCATGTTGTCCTAAAAAAAACACTGCCAGCTAAGTACAACTGCCCTCTCACAACCACTTAAATCCATCACCGACAGTATTTATTAGCAGATAACACTCTCTTTCCTCTACTGTATGCCTTTTTCTTCTGATTTTCTCTGTCTATTGGTACTTCTATGTTTCTCTACTTTCAAAAATTCCATCCTTCCATAAACCATATTATCAAACCATATTATCATATTATCTTTTTCACTTAAATAATCAAGTAATCCACCTTAGTAGGTAAGATCTTCTGGCCCAAATGTTTAAAAATGAAATAAAATATTCAATTTCTTTCAGGAGCCTGAAAATTCCAGATGTTTGGTCATTGCTCATGTAAATCATAAAATATATAATAGAAAAAGATAAATAAAACCCTGCTAAATTGAAGTGTCAGTGCCAAAACTCAACTTTCACAATTCCAATGCTGGAATACAATGAAAACAAAGACCCCTATTTTCCGCATTTACCCCAAGTAGAGCTTAACCTATAAACTAAATACACTGAGTGGCCAGATTATTATGATCTCTGAACACATAATAAACTGGCCACTCAGTGTGTGTGTGTGTGTGTGTTTGTATATTAGAGGCTCAGTGCATGAATTCACGCATGGATGAGATCTTGCCAGCCTAGCCAGGGGTGGAGACATGGGCGGTTGGCCGGTCGGCTGGCCTGCTGGTTGAACTCTTGGTCTGGTCGAGGGGACAATTTGCATATTAGCCTTTTAACATATAGGATACACACTAAGTGGCCAGATTATTATGCTTTCAGGGATCGTAATAACCTGGCTATTCAGTGTATTTTTCTTATAGAAAATAATATTCTTACTTCAATTAATATCTTTCAATGCATACTTCATTAATATCTTTCAATGTCCAAATTACTGCAGACATACAATTTTAAAAAGAAAACATTCAATTTAAAAAAAGAATCTTTTCAGGAAACAACTGTTTTCTGTTACCATAAGAAGGAGATTCCCGTCCATCTTCTTTATCTGATTCTTTATCTTTTCTTCTCCGGTGGTGATGCTTGTGTCCACGATGCTTATGACGTCGACGACTCTCTTTACTAAATGGGACGTGAACACCAATATATACAGCTCGGTGACCTAGCAAATGGTTCAAAAACATATTACTGGTTTTTCAAGAAAAAAAGCGATATGCATCAAAGTATACCAAATTTACTATGATAAAAGTGAATTACATAGAAGTTCACATAATTTAAAAAGCTAGTCTCCCGTTACTTCTCTTATTTTACGGAGGACTACACATTTCCGGCCAACCCTCATTAGTAGAGGTCCTTAAGATATACTTTAACCATAATTAAATACTCAATAAAAAAAATATTTACAAATAGATATTCATAAATATTTACTAATTTCTTAAAAGTTTTGAAAATCTCAAGTCAGCAAGGTCCAAATTACTGAGCGCTACATTAAAAGTAAATGGTGCAAATACTCCAATTAAAGGGTAGGAATAATCTGACTGGGAAAACAAAGCAATACAATAGTATGGTTATCCTCTACTTTTAGAACAGAAAAAGCTGATGTTGCAATATCCTGAGTTTGTATTCTGACCAACAGATTGGTTATGAAAGGCAATCCCTGCTCTTGTCTACTAAATAAAACTGAATCGTGGAGCTAGACAGCTCGCAGAACTGTGTCAACTACTAAGAAGCATTACTTTGATTTCTTAAATAGTTTTCATGAGGTTCCTCCCTAAGCTGTGTTGAGGAATAGGGGTCATGGACTACAAGTGTGCAACCTGGCAAAAACCATCTACATAGTGCTGCTTTTTTTGCTTTCAAATACTAAAAATGATATAAATAAGTAATATGCTCAAATATGAAATGTCATTCCTTTCCTAACAAATTCCATAAGATGGTCAGAAAATAAATACCTCAAGAAATTTAAGATCTCAGGTGGGGGTGGGGAAACAGACCCAGAGGCAAAGAAGCAATGAACAGACTGTCGTGCTACAGTGGGAAGGCAGGGGAAGTTGGGGAGGAGGGGCCTGTAGGAGATCAATCGAAGGACTTGTATGCATGTGTGTGTGGGCATAGCCAGTGGATACAGGGCAATGGGAGAAGGCGGGGGGGAGGAGGGGATGAATGAGGGCATGTGCAGGGGGGTGGGGAGGGCAATAAGGGGGGGAAATAATAAATAAATAAATAAATAAGAAATTTGAGATCTCATCTTTAGATGAGATTTAGAAGTAGAGTCAATCCTGATTATTCATTGCAAATCTGCCAACTCGATAAAATTTATTTGTAATACCAAACTGATGGAGAGTTCGCAGTCATTTACAAACATGCACATAGCAGCAAAAAAACTGACTTGCCTGACACTCATTCCCAGCTAAAGCTGACAAAAGGTGACACTGACCGAAAACCGGTATGGCTCAGTGGATAGAGCATCAGCCTGGGGACTGAAAGGTCCCAGGTTCGATTCCGGTCAAGGGCATGTATCTTGGTTGAAAGCACATCCCCAGTAGGGGGCATGTAGGAGGCAGCTGAACGATGTCTCTCTCATCGATGTTTCTAACTCTCTATCCCTCTCCCTTCCTCTCTGTAAAAAATCAATAAATTAAATAAAAATACAAAAAAGGTGACACTAACTTCTTGTTTTGGTTGCCAATATGTTAATGTAAATAAAGTAAATAATCACCTTTTAAATAAAAAGATATCAGACCTATATGCATTGTGCTGAAATACATAATAAAACTGTTTAGCCCTAATTCAGTGGTTCTTACCCTTTCTAATGCCATGACCCTTTAATACAGCTCCTCAAGTTGTGGTGACCTCCAACCATAAAATTATTTTCACTGCTACTTCATAACTGTAATTTTGCTACTATTATGAGTCGTAATGTAAATATCTGTGTTTTCCAATGGTCTTAGGCTCTACAGCAGCGCTTCTCAACCTGTGTGTCACGACCCACAGGTTGAGAACCGCTAGCAGGGTCGCCTAAGACCATCGGAAAACACAAGTATTTACATTACGATTCATAACAGTAGCAAAATTACAGTCATGAAGTAGCAACGAAAATAATTTTATGGTTGGAGGTCACCACAACATGAGGAGCTGTATTAAAGAACTGTGGCATTAAAAAGGTTGAGAACCACTGTCCTAGTTGGTTTTGCTCAGTGGATAGATAGCCTGTGGACTGAAGAGTACCAAGTTCGATTTCAGCCAAGGGTACATGCCTGGGTCCCGGGCTTGATCCCCAGGAGGGGGCATACAGGAAGCAATCAATGAATGCTTCTCTCTCATCATTGATAGATGTTTCTATCTCTCCCTCTCTCATCCTCTCTGAAGTCAATAAAAATATATCTATATATAAACAAACAAACAAACAAACATCTCTCAGTACCCACTACTCTACCTAGTTTTTGGTAAGTACTAAAGAACTATAGAAATTAAATATCAATTATTTAAAAACATTTCACCAGAAAACCCAAAAATTAAAAAACAATTATAAAGTGCTTCTTTTTCGAATGATGGGAAACTTCTGGAATTAGAAAGTTGTGATGGTTGCACAACATAGTGAGTATATTAAAAAAACAATGAAATATCCACTTTAAAATGGTGAATCTTAAGTGAATTGTAGCTCAAGAAAAGTGGGAAAAAACCTCACACCGTAACAAAATTCAGTAATCTTACAATTTTATCTTAGCAAAACTACCTTCTTCTGAACACCAAAGAAAAGTGGAAATTAAAGCATCAGATTATCATGGCTACACACAAAGAATTACAAAGTTTTTACCCCAATTAGTACTAATGAGTTTTTGTACACAAGCCCTGATGCACCAAGCCAAAAATAAATTTTATGAGTTAGCAATTTAGAAATAAAAGATTTATTTATGAGTTTGCAATTTAGATAAAATAAAAACATGCTAGAATCCAAAGATTGAAAGCTAAAGCTTTATGATAATATTTGTTTTTATTATTGCCCCCTGAGGTTTGTTATAATTTTTTGATACTTCTCATTAAAGCCCTATTTAGTCAAACTCTGAGATAAACTTAATCTCTCTCTCAAACTTGATACTGAAATTTAAATATATACAAAGTTAAGGGGCCTTGGGGTAACCGAGGGAGGCCAAGGAACAGAGTAAAATGCCTCTCTTTATATTCTAGGTCACAAATATTTGAGGTGTGACATTAAATGGTAAATGATGGGTTAAATGTATCACCATACACTTAAATTAATAACATTATTGCTAAAAATCTTAAAGCCTGGAGTCCCTGTAATTCACAGAATCTAACCATAACCTTCTAGGTAATAGGTTTTTTTCTAAAAACCCTAGTAAGTCTAGACTTTAAAAGTTGAATTTAAGAGACAGGGTGTTGTTGTTTTTTCCATTTCAGAAGGTAAATGTGGAGAACACTTGTGTCTCTTTCCATGTCCTTAACGACCCCGAGTGACACCAGTTTTCACAGAAGAGTTTAACTTGACAGTGTGTCCTCAAAAAGACCCAAAGATAAGTCTACCAAAACATTTGCCATGAATAATACCACCGTAACCAAGTGTTCAAGGTTAGCATCACCAACAAGAAGTCATGCTGATATCCCATGTCCACAGATATGATACACTGAGAAGAGTTCATCACTTCTGTGGTATGTTCCCCAAACATCCCTAATCTTGGTCTATTCATATGATAACATTAGACAAACTCAAACTTCCATACATTCTACAAAGTATCTAACCACTCCTCTCCAAAAGAGTCAAGGTCATGAAAACAAGGAAGACAAAGAATCGTTACAGATTAGATGAGACTAAAGAGACACAACCACTAAATGTATTATTATTGGAACCTAAACTGTTCAAATGGATCCTGGGACAGAAAGAGGACATCAGCGGAAAAACTGGTGAAATCTGAATAAAATCTGTAATTTAGGTGACAGACTTATACCAGTGTTAATTCTTTCATTCTCATAAACTTGTGCTGGTTACGTAAAATGTTAACAGAAAAAGCTGGGCGAAGGGTACATGGGAACACACTGTACTGTCTTTGCAAAAACTCTTCCATAAATCTAAATTTATTTCAAAAGAAAATTCTAAAAAAAGAAAAGAAACCACTTTTTTCTGCCTGGGGAAGAAAGAATGACACATAATTCATTTGCTCCACAATTCTACGCTGAGGTTATAGCATTTTTAAAAGGCTGATGTAACGAACCTATAGATGAAAATTAGTGATGACTGTGGCTTTTAATTAGGCTGGTACTCTAGTTTGCTCTTAATACTAATTACTCAATCGGCTAGAAATGAAAAAATAAAAAAATAGAAGTATTAACTGATTTTGTAACTGTGGCATTTCAGTTTTCCAAGTTAAATAATGGTAATCATTAATGGAGTTTGTTTTATATAATCTATGTTATGCCATAATTTTAACAAAGAGTATATAATCATGGAATGTTCTATTTACAGATATAGGTAGCATTTACATGAGTGTTTGCTGTATTAATCTTGAAATTATATTAAGAAAATATAATTGAACACCCCTCTCAATGTATGCTCTACCTTACAACAACAAAAAACACTTTAACGAATAGTAGGTAAAACTCAAAGGACACTAACATTCATTAGTAATTTATCCTGCTAAGCATAAGTATCTGTAAACAGCCTTACTTTCTAGTTCTTCTTTTTCAAACTTGGTGTTCACAGTTGAGCTGGTTTTGCCAAGATCCACAACAGCTTCTTCATCAGGACCCTAAAAAGAAATTATTTTCATTGGTTCATGAATCAATATTTAGTGAGGACAAACCTACTGGGTGTTGGAGATAGCCAAAAAGTATGTAAGACTGCCTTCCTATCAAAGGAATGAATTCTCATTACAACTAAATTCATTCTTTGTAAAGTGTGTTTATAGGCCTTTCTTTGTAATCCTCAGAAGCCCATTCAACAATCCCATGATAAGAACTGAGATAACAAAGATTTTTAATTGGTATTCTATGGAAGTTACTAAATAGCCGGTACATATATTCACTTCCACAGAAAGACCCTCCAGATCAGAAATTAAAGAAAGTCCAGGGTGAGAGGGACCCTTAGATATAAATATAGAATGCTTTATTTTTTGTTCTTTGCACTTTGGCCCAATGATCAGAGGGAAACACTTAACTGAGCTATAATAGACTGGCTTATAGTTAAACATAAAATTGTCAAAAACATGTCTATAGATTTAGCATGTAGTACCACTGACAAATTAAACCAAGAGCCAATCAAAGTTATAAGCACTTTTTATTAATACAAAGGAAAAACCAGATCAAAATTAAATAATCTAGGTTTACACTTGTAAAAGTCTACCTTCATAATTTTGTCCCCTTCTCCGGCTCAACAAAGACAAAATATATTTATTATAAAATATTGTATAGATTATTTTTAAAATAATAAAATTTCAGGTTTAACTTCCCTTCCCAACTTCTAACTTAACTTTCAAAGGAGCATTATGAACACCAGTTAACTAGTATGTAATTATTAAGCAGAAGATTCTGTGCCACAGATAGAGACAAATGCACGAATTCCCTTCCCTCAAGGTCTTCAACTTCAGCTATAGGTCGCTCTGGACCCTTACCCAGCGTGGGTCTGCTGGAGCCAGGCAAGAAAAAAATTCAACTTGCTGACCTTTGACCTTGCGGTTAGGAAGCCCAAACCTCCTCCACATGGTGTCCCAACACACGCACCCAGACCGGGAGGGCAAGGCTGACAAGGAGGACACCTGACACCGCCAGTTCCTGGGGAAAGTCTATCCCATTTTATGTGACAAAGACTAGAGGGCAGTGTGCCAGAAGCAGACAAGTGGATAAGGACTAGGAGACATACTGGAGGAGGACATCCATGCTTTTAAAAGATACACAAAGGTCCTGAGGAAGGGCTGGCTGGCTGATATTACCCAGGCCAATCTAAACTGCATGGATGGATGGCATGGATCAGCACATGAAGTTTGTGCTGGGTGTGCAGTACACGGAGGACCCCAGAATGTGGAACCTCGTTCAGCAAGCCATTCCCACCCCAGAGGCCCCTTCCCTAACACCTCTGTCAAAGAACCACAGCGAAGACGAATGCAGGAAGAGCATGGTCCGGGGAGGGGCTGAAGCACTAGAAATGAGTTGCAAGGGGCTAGGGCTTTGGGAAGGAGGAGAGGACCTGAAACCAGTCATTCAATGTGGGCAAAAGGATGGGCAACGGGAAACGGGCAGGGCAATGTTCTGGCTCAGATGGAAGCAAAGTCCAATAAACTTTCCAAAGCAGGAACAGGGAAAAAAACAGCTTTCAAGAAGGAAAAGAAATAGTCTAATTTTTTCTCTCTTAGAAAGTCCTTATGCTTCTATTGGTACATACTTTAGAAGGCAACAGAGGTGAGAGAATTAAATAATATTAACATTAATTACAACACTGTTAATTCTCCATTGAACACCATTCTTCTAGAACGGAGCTACTTTTTCGTCCATCCATTACAGTATTTCTTTAATTTAACAAAACAAACTTTCAACCATTCCCATTTTCTTTGTGGTTCCTCTTATTGTCCAGGATCTTCTTAGTGCTTAGAAGAGACGAAAGTGATACATAGCATAGCCAGCTTCTCACCACTCTCAATGTCCACACACTGGAGAGAGAACCGGTTTGTTTCAGAAAGAAACAGAAGGCTGAGCAAATGATCTTTTGAGGTCTCTTCCAACTTTGGGTCTAAAGTATTGTACTTTTGTGTATAGCTTTTTCCAGTGTATACAAACTAGATTCATATACAATTGTTTCTTGCTATATAAACTCTCAGTATCCATTCTCCTATCTTTAAACTCAGGAACTGAGTCATTCTAATTACTCTAAATAAATTCCCTGCTATACAAACTCTCACTATTTGCTACCCAATACTCAGAACCAGACTCAGTTAATTAGAGAATGCAAACCTCTTGATATCCACATTTACTTTTTGAAGGTTACATATCCAAACGATAGAATCAAATACATTTGGATATCAAGTGGTACCTGTCTATGACTCAAAAGGATTAGTATTCAACTTAATATAGGAAACGCAGAGCCGGAAAAGGATCTGCTATGGCTCCATGCAAGTAGGAAGCAGACTGTGTAGACCATGTGACATTTTCATATAAAGACAAAGGTATGTGGGTTAATCAAATTGCCTTATAGCAATCCTATGCCCTTAGGAAGGAGGAAAGGCTAAGAGAGGAAACAAACAAAAAACCCATAGAAAAGTACAAGAATGGATAATTAATAATTACCGTTGACTAAGTATGTCATACTCTAAAAACTTTCCTTAGCGTTCCTCCAATGAAGTGACACCATTTAGGCCCTAAACATGCACAGGTACAAAAGGTCAGAGGTTGTATTGTCCCAAGAGGCAGCATGCTGTGTATTTTAAAAGGGATTAACTGCTCCCATTCTAAATTTTCACACAAGAACAATTGCCAGGATAGGATGCAAAACAATGTACTTAATCCCTCACCCCTAATCAACAAAATCTTTTATTTCTATGCAGATATACTGACAGTTAACACTCAAAAGTAGCTTAAATTGAGCCATCTCATAATATTTACTTATTGACAACAAACACTCTAAACACCTATCATAAAATAAAAACACTTCCAATACATATAAGAAGTGGAATGTTAAAGTCAAAAGGATACACATCCTCTCCTGGTCTTTCAGCCTGCTCCCACTAGACACTGTCTGTAAAGCCTTAAGTCATTCAACTGAAAGCCAAGTGGATGCCACTATACTGCTATTGTTTGGTTTTCAATAAGAATGTTTCCATGTGTAACTTGTAGAAGAAACAAAATTGGACCGGGAGAAAATATCTCCATTCTAAGTAAAATAAGTCAAACAGAGAAAGACAAGTACCATATGATTTCACTCATCTATAGAATTTAATGAACGGAACTACCAAGCAAAATAGAGACAGACACCTAGAGAGCAGGCAGATAGCTCTGGGGTGGGGGGGGTGGGGGGGGGTTGGAGGTGGGGAAATTTTCAAAGAGAGAATTTATGGACATGAATAAAAGTGTGGTAATTGCAGGCAGGGGGTGGAGGTAGAAGAGGGAAGAGAAAGGATGATGATGGAAACAATAAAATGAAAAATTATATATATATAAAAATATATATACACACACACACACACACACCACAAATATATACACAGAGTGGCAAGGTTATTATAATCTCTCAACACATAATAATCTGGTCACTCAGTGTATATATCCTATATAATAAAAGGCTAATATGCAAATTGTCCCCTCAACCAGGAGTTTAACTAGAGGCAGACTGGCCAACAGCTCATGTCCCCTCCCCCTGGCCAGGCTGGCCGGACACCACCCATGCAAAAATTCATGCACCAGCCTCTCTAATACACACACACACACACACACACACACACACACACACAGATCATAATAATCTAGCCACTCAGTGTATATAAAATTTTAGCCCTAGCCTGTGGATTGAAGGGTCCTGGGTTCAATTCTGGTCAAGGACATATGCCCAGGTTGCAGGCTCGATCCCCAGTATGGGGCATGCAGGAGGCAACAGATCAGTGATTCTCTCTCATCATTGATGTTTCTATCCCTCTTTCCCTCTCCTTTCCTCTCTGAAATTAAAAAAAATCACAACACTGTAAAAAAGCAGGAGGGGAGAAGCATCTGCAATTCTCCCTTCTCTTTAGCATTTTCCCCCGCTCTTCCATTACTGTCAAATATGAATCAGAAAGGCAGTCTGCTGTAAATGCAAATACTAAGTAGGCCACACAAATTGGTATCTTGACATTTTAAAAGTAATTCAACAAAGGATACAGGGTGCATAACACTATATATTGAAGATCTCTTAGAATGAAACCACGGATATTTCAAAGGGGCAAGACATTTCTGAAACAAATATACTGCATGTTAAATACTATCATTCAGTAGAATGCTTTGAGCCATATTTCTAAATATAGAATATGTTCATACACTACATAGAGTATATTTCTGGTTTTTAAAAGTATTATAAACAAAATTTATATATATTATATATATTATATATATTTAGGTAATATAAAAATTTGGAAGGCTTAAATATCAAACTGCTTTCACTCTGATGATTAGGAAAGCAGTAGGAAATAGGCAATCATGTAGTATTTAATTTTTTTGTAACATGTTTTTACTTTTAATATTTTTTAAAGAATAAATTCAAACGTAACCTAATAGACCAGTTATTTTTAAATCTCCCTCTAGAAAAAAAAACTCTACCTCATTTTGTAACTCCAGGAATATAGTGGAAAACTAAAAATAGCAACAGCAAAGAGCAACCCTTGACGTCAAAATATTTTGACTCAGTGAGTGGTTATAAAATAAAACAAAGCCAAGGCACTGGGAAAACTCCAATGCATGGAAGAATGAAAAGACACCTAAAGTATATCAATGCAAGATGGATCACTCTTATCTTAACCAAACTATGTTATCCTTGGTTTTAAATTTCTACTTTAAAAAGTCAGGTAGTTATTCAGATACAATTGCTCAATCACAAAGAAGACAGCAGATTAGAGAGTTATCCAGAGGTGATCATAAATAAAGTGTAGAGTCTCTGTATGTGAAACAGTACATGTACAAGGTTATTTATTGCAGCTTGTATCAGGGAAAGACTGGGAACATTCCAAGGACCCCTTAATAGAGGAAATGACTACCCAATGGAATATCAAGCTACTGAACAAAACAAGGAGACTCCCTATGAACTGGCATTAAAAAATATCTGTGAACTATTACAAAATGAAATACACACACTGTAGAGAACCACAAATACAAAAGCATCCCAGAATAGGGATATTTCCATTTGCATAATGAAACCATGTTAGGACATTAAAAAAAAAACGGTAAAACTAGACTTGTGGCAGGAGAGGTAGACTCCCGATTGTGATTTTTAGTGTGTTGATTTCTTTTAACCAAGTAAATACAGAAGTAGACTTAAGTATGAAATCTTTTGAAAGCCACCTCACCCATCTCTCTTGGCCTCAACTACAAATGAGAGTCTAACACCACTTGAAAGAACTGTGGGATGAGATACTATGTGAAAGTGTCAAGTACTAAGTACAAAACCCACAGAGGATGCCCACACTTTTATTAAATCTCAATAAAAAAGTTATTCCATGTTTCTATAAGAATGCTTTCTCATCAACCACATAACTTTAAGTCTAGATCTAGATCAGAAATGTCTTATAAGCATAAAAAATAGCCATTAATTACCTAATTAAAACTGATACGAAGACTTTAAATATATCCCCAACCAGCATTATGACTGTATAAGAGAATTATTCATAGGAAATACACACATAACCATCTAGACTGGAATGCCAAGATGCTGCAACTAACTTTCATAAGGACCTAAAACTGTACTACTTTGAGAGATTTTATGATTTATTAAATTTAGACACACCTAGAGAGCTTGTTAAAACCCAGCTTCCATTGTATGGCACAAGAGATGCTAGTTCAGGTGTTAAGGTGGAACCCAACCACCTGCATTTCTAATAACCTCTCTATGTGATTTTGGTGCACACCAAAGTTTGACTATATCCTTGGATTATGTTACACACTTAAGTCCCGCCTACTTAAATTTCTCTTTGAGGCTGCTTCATGGTCTCCTTGGGACCACTCCCACCTCGTTTACACTGCTTCAACCCTTCAGAAAATAAAATGTACATTCTAATTCACAAGAAAATACTGTAGTAAAGTTACTATATATACTTTCACTAATACAAATAACCCCTAATATATAATTAGTGTCCTATTAGGTTAGTATATTTTATCCAAGGTACCTAAGAGCAGTTTATCAAAGTATATACACATAACAATGTATTCTCCCCAAAATACAAGTTTCCTCCAAATAACCCCCACCCAGTCCCTACCAACCACCAAGAGTTGAACTTAAATATTAGAAAGCTTTAAATTGATGGGTAAAATGCTTGAGAGTAAGGCAAATACTCTTTTCTAATCCAGTTAATGGGAGAAATCATCAATGACTTCTGTTTCCCGAAATGAAAAGCCAAAGATAGATATTCATAGTTTTTAAAGAACTTATTTTCCATTTTTAATATATATATTAATTTTAAAATAAGCTGAAGACATGTAAAAGGTATATGGGAAATTATTGCAAATTTTCAATGTAGGCAATCATGTGATTCCCACAGAAAAACAGTAAAAGCCTTGTGAAAAAGTTTGTCACCAGACAGAGTGGGATCTAAATCAAGTCAGACATTGAAACAAGAAAGCTTTCGAAAAACTTTTCACATACCATGGTTAAAACTAAAGACAACTTAAAAGTTAAGAACGTTTCGAAGGTAAAAGATGAAGGAATTGAAGAATGAAAGAGCAGATAATTCAAAAAGGTACAAGGCATAAACTGACAAGTAATGGCCAGGATTGTTAGTGACACGCTTTATTGTCACATGCTTCATCACACGACACAAGAATCGCGGACAATGGAAAGCCTCAGCAGGGTTCTACCTGAAACTATAAATTACAAAGATCTATTGCACTATTTTTCTGAAGAGATGCATGTATCCAAGTTCTAACTCAGTACACACACACACCAAAAACATACAGAAATACTTACTGTAGGGTTACAAGAATGTATGTTTGTTAACAAAAATGAAGATAAAATTTATTTCCAAAATAGGCTTTCTTACAAAACTGCCTCAAGTTCATTAGTCACTGACATGTATAAAAAAGCCCAGGCATTGCACACAAAAGGGAAAAAAAACACACACACACAAAGATCTAGTAAATGTTTTCCAGCAAAAGAAGGTCCAATAGGCGTCCTCCTGTCAAGATTCCCCAACTTCAGCCAGCATGGGTTACTGGTATTTTTAGGGTTATTGGTATTTTTAGGGTTCTGCTGCATTATTCTCTGAAATCCAAGAGGAAATCCCTCAGCAATATGGTCTGTTTGCCTGTTCTTCCCCTGGATAATAACTCTGTTCCCCATGAGTTCAACAAATCATGAAAAGAAGTCTCATTTCCTTAAAGACTAGCAATTAAGAAAGTCATCCATTCATTCAACAAATATTTATTGAGTGCATACTATGTACCAAGCATTATTCCAGGTATTGAGGATACATCCGTGAATAAAAAACTCTGACATAATCAAACACCCAGTTTATAATTTAATTTGCAGGTAAGATATGGCTCCCCATGGTAAGAAATCCAGATATAAATGATTTCTCCTTTCCATTCCTGATAAATGAGACCTCACAAACCTGTAGACAGGTTCTACTTTTCCAGGTCAGCTTTCTCATTTTATATAGTATATCATTTTATATAGTATACAGAGATCTCTTTATATAGACAGATATGCACAGATACGTCAGTGGGCCCCTGCATGTGCGCGCCTACACAAACACACACACACACAGCTTAAGTGACTTGCTTAAGATTCACACTGTTTAGCTGGTGAAAGAACTAAAATTAAAACCCAGGTCTCTAGAGTCCCAGTTATATGGGTTCTTTAACACTAGACAATAAACTGAAATCACTATAATACATGATGAGAACACACAGTAACTTAATTACAGAATTCTTTAAATTTGTAATTACCTATTTATGTAAGCACTTCCTTAACTGCATCCCAGTGTGAACAGTAAGTTCCAAGAAAGGAAGTACCTAGTCTGTTTTGCTCACCTCTGAATCTTCAGCATCAAGGAGGCCCTGGCCCTTAGTTAAGGTCTCTAGTAAATACTGTTCAATATGTTTCAAAAGACAAAACACTCAGCTAAAAGTTTATACTGGATCCACTTAAGGACTCCTTATAAATAACATTAAAGCCCAAAACATAGAAAGGTACTATTTTTAAATTTAATAAAATCAGTTTATTTTTTTACAAAAGTCCAGCATTAGCAAATAATAAAATCAAAATTCAACTCACAGCTGAGAATTCCTAGCAAAATCAAACAAATTTTGCTCTATTTCTAAATCAAATTTTATATCATCGTAGTGCATTTCACTAATTCTTCACACAGTCATTTATCCTGCCTGAAAAGCAAAGTCTACAATTTGTATTTTCTTAGTAAAATGTACAAAAAAAATGATACTTGAGCATTCTAAAGGAATATTTGGCGGGGGGTGGGAGGGTGTTAAAAGTGTATAAACCTAGTCTAATATCCTTTAAGACATGTAAGGTTTTAAAAAATCTATTGAAACAGAAGATCCCTATCAATTAATTTCTTCATTATGTAAGACATATAGCTATAGCTCAAAAGTAACACCTCTCATAAATTAACATGTAGAGCAATTTTAGTTACAGAATACTTCAATTTAGCTTCAAAACACACTTAGCCATTAAGACAGAGTGATTTCTTTCCTAGTAACTTAGCCAAATAGGATTTTTTAAAGCCTCCCTCAAATAATATTAATCAATCAAAAACTTAATTTTATAGCATAATAAAGATGCTACAAACTTTGCTAACTTTATACGAGGATTTACTACTCTTTTCAGCAGATGACTTCCACAGCCAAGGACACAGAGGATGATACTATTCTAAGCCAGTGCTAATAAGCCTGACATTTCTTCAAGCTTCACTATTAAACTCTGAAAGAGTCAAACTTGTTTGTAAATAAAACACAAGATCATAACTAGGTACATACAGGTAACTTCTCCGGGCGAAATTTTTCCATAGTAATATAGAAATGCCTTGTTTCTGATAATGTAATTCAGTAAGTCCCTTGAAGATTCCTCGGACAGTGAGTACGTATCTGATTTAGGTCACTGTGCTTTGCACAGATGAACTCTTCTTCTAAGTTGCTTTTATAGTACAACCAATCGCTGTCTTCTAAGTTACCTAATCTTCCAAGCTAATAACTACAACTTAAATGGAGTCACAGCATAAGAGAACTGGAAAGTAGCACACACATAAACCTTTCTGAACCATCAGTTCAAAAGACAGCACACCCTAAGGATGTGTGGATGGATGGGCTATAGTGTGTGTATGTAAGTGTATATAACTTAGAATATATATTTTCAATACATATTCCACTAAAGCTAGCCCTTTCGCTTAATTTCAATTTCAGGAAAGATCCAAAGATGGTTTCATCTGAACAGTTTTGTCTCTTTTATCATTACTAAAATTATACCAACTTATTGTAACTATATTAATAACAGAATTAATAAATCATATTATGGTTTATAATAATAATTTTAACCAAAAGTTAAGTATTCGGATAAATAGAAGCTGAAACGGAAAAAGGCACCCCTCCAACTTCCTAACTCAATATCTCTTTACACTTTTTAAGATAATTATTGAAGACCCTCAAAGGGCCTTTGTTTATACCAGTTTAACACCTATATTTACCCTATTGAAAGTAAACTGAGAAAACTTCAAAATATTTAAATTCATTTTTAAAATAATATAGACATCACATAATAACATAAATAACATTGTAATGAAAATAACTGTTTTTCAAAAACAAAAACATTTAGTGAGAAGAATGACTTTAACATTTTTCCAAGTTTCTAATATCTGACTTAATAGAAGACAATTGGATTCTTATATGTACTTCTGTAACCAATCTCGTGATTTGTTATTTGGTTGAGTTATATATAAAGATAAAAATGTAGGTTCACACAAATACTCTGTTGAAAAAAAGGGAAGGATGTTTTAATACTCTTTTCAGATAACTGTGACTATTACTCTTTGAAACTTCACCAAATTCAACAAGTAGTCATTTCTTAAAGGTCAGTTTGCAAGGTGGAATCTGAAACCATTTCAAATGAACGTCTTATACATTGTTATACTGAAACCCACTGGTCTAAAACTATTTCAACAAATTCAAGAAAAAATAATTTCCAACTATAGTTAATTAAAACAAAATTCTAACTAAACGTGAATGAATAAAATGTCTACCAAATTCATATAAATAATCTACATTAAACTAAAAATGTATATTTGAATATACAAATTTGCTTCCTGAAACCTTTATAGTCTATATTTTAACAAAGCAAGTCAATGTACTTTCTACAGAAATTATCTATATCCCCAAAATAAAGTCTTACTACCAGCTAATCCTGTAGAATTCACCAATGAAATGCAACAGAAAAATAACATAAGAAGTTTAAAACTGAAATAATGTATCAAACAGAAAAAATACACTGTGTTAATCTTCCACTGCTTTATGAGACAGTAGGTACCAGGTCAAAGATACACCACAGCCTTCAAATTTAAATTAGAAACCCCAATGATATCAACAGTTACAATAAAATATAAAATTATTAATCATATTTTTAAACCTCAAACTTCCTATAATTTATACTTGGCAAATAAACATAAATCTAAAGAAATAGAAAAAGACATATTTTTCACATTTTAAAAATTCTCAATGCATCAAGCCCAGAATAAAGAACACCTGCAAATAATAAGTTCCATGCCAATTTCTACAAGGACTTCCTGACTTTTATCTCCCATAGAAAATCTTAGCGCCTCCCCATCCCACCCCCACGAGAGAGAGAGAGAGAGAGAGAGAGAGAGAGAGAGAGAGAGAGAGAGAAACTAGTTTTAAGAGTTTAACCTCCTGGTTGTGCATATGTCTCACTCCCACTGGATTATAAAAACCCTGAGAAGAGGGATTTAGACAGAAAAAAAAGGGGGGAAAGAAGCTTAAGAATTCCCAGGAGAAAAATACAAATTTTTAATTTCCCAAATTAGAAAAAAAAAATGTTATTCTTCATCAAAATACGAAACATCCATTTCTCCAAAATTTTAGCTGTTGTGACATTATCCTATGCACTACTAAGCCAATCTTATCTAATAAAAGAGTGATATGCAAATTGACCATACCTCCGCTACAACTACAAGCCACACCCACCAGCCAATCAGAGCAGGTATACAAATTAAGCCAACCAAGAAGGCAACAGCCACAGAGAGTGATGGAGGAAGCCAAGCTTTCCACACAACCTAACAGACTCCACTTAAGGCAACAAAGTTTCAATGGCTGCGCTGCCGCCACTGAGCAAGCAGGAGGTTTGGCTCCGCTCCAGGCTACAATGTTACAATTATAGAACATACATAAATCCCAGATACCAGGGCCTTCACTTGGGTGGCCAGGGGGTATGGCCAGCCTGCAAACCACCACAGGCCCCTCACCCAGGCCACCCCACTCCCAAAGGGAACACCCACCCTGATCCAGCACACTCTTCAGGGCAAACCAGCTGGCCCCCACCAGTGCACCAGGCCTCTATCCTATCTAATCAAAGAGTAAGAATGCAGATTGACCATCACTCCAACACACGATGACTAACCCCATGTGGTCAAAAGATCCTGCCCCCGTGTGGACACAAAATGGCCAGCAGGGCAGTTGGCAGGGACCAGGACTGCAAGAGAGGGCAGTTGTGGGCAATCAGGCCAGCAGGGGAGGAAAGATGGGAGGGGTTAGGCCTGCAAGGGAGGGCAGTTGGGGGTGAGCAAGCCTGCAGGGGAGGGCAGTTAGGGGTGACAAGACCCACAGGGGAGGGCAGTTAGGGGCAAACAGGCTGGCAGAGGAGCAGTTAGACATCAATCAGGTTGGCAGGGAAATGGCTGGAGGTGATCGGGCTGGCAGGCAGAAGCAGTTAGGGGCAATCAGGAAGGCAGGCAGGTGAGCAGTTGGGAGCCAGCAGGCCTGGATTGTGAGAGGGATATCCGACTGCCCATCTAGGCCTGATCCAGGATTGTGCCTAAATAAGCACTCAGACATCCCTCAAGGAAGAGGTCCCAAATTGGAGAGGGAGCAGACTGGGCTAAAGGACACTCCCCCACCCCGTGCACGAATTTCGTGCACCAGGCCTCTAGTCCTATCTATAATAAAAAGGGAATATGCTAATTGACCCTCACACCACTGCAAAGATGGCAGCACCCATAGCTAATAAGGAGGGAATATACAAATTGACTGTCCCACCCTCAAAGATGGTGGCGCCCACATCCAATGAGGGGATATGCTAATTAAATGCCTGCCCTCAAAGATGGCCACGCCCATGGCCAATAAGGAGGGGATATGCTAATTGATTGCCCCCCCAAAGGTGGTGGTATCCATAGCCAATAAAGGAGGGAATATGCTAATTGACTGCCCCCCCCGCTCAAAGATGGCAGCACCCAGTCCCCTCAGCTCTGCTGGGGTGGTAGGCACACGGCAAGGCCAGGCCTACCTCCAGACAGTCCCGGCTGTTCCACCTTCCTCCAGTCCCCCAGTCCCCTCAGCTGCCCAGCCGCTCAGGGCCGGCCTGAGGAGCAGGCAAACCTTGGATGGCAGCTGCCCCGTTGCTGAGGGCCACCCGAGGCTCAGGTAACCAAGGCCAGCCAAGGCTTACACGGCCAGCAGTGGCAGCAGCAGAGGTGTGATGGGGCACTGCCTTCCCCTGATCACCAGGTTGCCTCCCACCCCTGAGGGCTCCCAGACTGTGAGAGGGGGCAGGCCCAGCTGATCACACTTTTATGCTGTACAAAAGATAAAACATTATTTGAAAATATATGTTTATATAAACATGACAAAGTACAGAAGAATATATAGTTCAGTCTATGTTTCAACAAAGATCATGCTTCTCCAAAGGTATTAAAGACCAACTGTTAATTTCCATCAGCCAAAGGGCGGGTGGTCTAGAAATGTAAGTTAGGTGGAAAATTGTCCAAGTATTAAAATTATTAGGAAAGCATATGAATGGACCTTGAGCATATCGTGCTAAGTGAAATAAGACAGAAAAAGGAAAGAACTATTTAATTCCTCTCATATGTGGTATATAAAATTGAAAGCAACAAATGAGCAAATAAGGAAAACAAAAACTCAGATACACAGACAACAGTATGGTGATTACCAGAGAGAAGGGGAGGGAGTGGGGCAAGGAGTAGTGAAGGATAAAAGGAGTCAAATAGATGGTAACGGAAGATGATCTGACTTTGTGAGTTGGGCACACACCACTATGTGCAGATCATGTGGATAGAAATGTGTATTTACAATCTATATAATCCGGTTAACCAATGTCACCCCAATAAATGTGAAAAAAATGTTAATTCAAAGTAAATATGGGGGAAAGAAAACACAGGTCGTGCCCAGTTAAGTTCCCTTTACAGATGAGAAGTCACTTTTTTAGGACAGAAGCGTAACAGAGAGTATAACTACTAACGATGTAGATGGTGCTGCTGACATAAAGCAAAGGACCCATAAACTCTACTCTTAATTTGACAAATACAGGGGGGGACGGGGATGCCATCGGTGCACTGTTTTCTTAGCTAAGAGAAAACATGTTTTAAATTCTGAAATTTAAAACTGTTCCTTTTCTCAAGTTCATGAAACTCTTTTAAAAATGTGAGAACAATGTCCTTTAATAATGACGGGCAAGGAAGTTAGTTCTATTTCTTACTACACACACATAGACATGCATTGCTATGTGTAGAAACACAATGCCTGACTATAATGTTCAGATATTCTATTATGATGAAAACTGAATTTGAGCAACCAATTCAGTTTTCAACACCTACTACTTATCTTCAACAATGTTTAAGATCGCCACCTGGTGGCCATCGTTAGGCTGTGGGGCTGATCTCAGGCAGTGCTGAGGGCAAGAAGATACCCCTAAGTATCAATTGTAGGCAAGAAAAATTCAGGGTTTGAAAACACTTCCCTGGCAAGCTGCTTTGACAAACCTAGGCATTTAATTAGATTTGGGAACACTTAAATATTAAGAAGATAAATAACTATTATATAAAAATTCCATTTATATATTAGGTAATTAGGAGATAGCAGAAATATAGTTTTCATATAGGCATTTTGTATGTAGCCCTGAATAATTAATGTGTTACAATGAGGTAGATGAAAAGTTATTTTTTTAAGTTGTTTCAAGTTGTCCCTATATGCATTTCACCACCATGCAGTCATTTGGTTAATTTACTTAACTTCATAGACCAACGTTGCTTAGAAAGATCCAGACTATGGACTCTGTCAGATTGGCAGAAAAAGGAAAAATACTGAAGCAAATGCAGAGAGAAAATATGAGTGACTTCAAGTCATACGTCAGAGAGGAGGAAGATGATTAGAGATCGCTGTTCTCTGAGCTAGCTTTCCTCTTTCTGGTGTGGCTTTTCCTGGATGCCAGCAAAAAAAAACCTGTATGGTTACAATATATATCTCTAACTACAGTGAGTTTAAACATACCTCTGACTCCAGACAACCAAAAGAACCCTGCGTGGAACATGCACAAAACTTATTCCATTTGTTTTTACTTCCTGGAGTAAAAGCTGTCGATTATGAAATAGAAATAGTTTAAAGATTTAAGATATTGACAAATTTAACCGCTATGCAGGTAAATTGGCAGGGCTTTACCAATTACAACAAATGCTGCTGCCATTTACTCTTTGATACAAGTTCCTTTTTAAAGATTCAACATGAACATTTATCTTCCAAATAACCCAGATGCTGATGAAAATTAATTCATCAGGCCATTATCCTCATGCCCAATAGCATATAATCTAACTTTAAGTACTTTTAGTAAGTAATTCAATTGAATTCAAAGGAACACTCCCATCAGATACTACTCTATTTCACATTCTCCCAATATTTTCCACATTTGTCCTCTAACAGGAGACATGTTGTTATGTGAGTAAAAATAAAGCTTCCTAACAATAGTAACTCACTTTACGCTCACAGAATGTAAGGGGCAGGGAGAACAATGACTTGGAGGTCATCAAAGAACATGAAAGATCCAAGGCTTGGGTTTGGGTTTATGTCTTCTCTTTCCCAATATTCACTAACATCACAGTGATTTTTTTAAAGGACAAACTGGCAAAGATAAAGAGAACAGCAGAAAGCTGTAACAAATAAGAGATATCATAAAATCTTAGGACTCTCTAAAGTGGATGTAGGAAAGGTTCTCTTATCTGGAAAATAAACAGCAACCTTAAAACAGATGGGTATGGAAGAAATAGAGTAGCTCGCAGAAACCAAATCATGTATAAATAAGCAAACAGTGCCCAGAATTTTATTAAGTAATTAAGGTAATTTACATATAGTTGAGAAACAGCTTCTAATTAAGGACCTTATCCAAGAAATTATCTTCATAAATTATATTAGCCTAAAATTAAGACTAGATACTACTGAAAACTGTACCTGTAACATATCTCATGCAATTTGTCGACCAGTTTATTTTGGCTAAAGATGAAACATTCATGAGTATAGGTGCTAGAGTCAGATAGCCTGAACTCAAACCCCAGCTCTGCTACTCACTAGCTAGGCAAGTTACTTAATCTCACTAGATCTGTGTCCTCACCGGTAGAAATCGGATAATAACAGTAGTTACAACGGATATGTGTAAAGTTAAACAAGATAATGAATGTAATGAGCTTAGAAAGGTTCATGGCACAAAATAAACAATTAAATGTTAGGTATTAGTACCACCCTACTACATGGTCATCTTTACTGGTCATACTATGTGGATTTTACATTTTGTATTCAAGTTAAATTAAATTTATTCTGTACATATTCACTACCATCTCCCAACTCATTTCAGGCTCCTTGATAATATAATTTTGTCTCTTAAAATAAAATAGAATTTTTGTGCACAATTTTATTAACTTTGCATGTATATAACCGATTTCTTAGTGGTAAAAACAAAATAAAATATTCCATGCTAGACAGGTTCAGAGCAAGTCACATATAGCTTTTATCTACATATACATATACATATACATACACATATACATATACATAAAAGCCTAAGCAACCATTAGACCTTTTAACCAGTAGCTATGATGCGCACTGGCCACCAGGGGGCAGACTCTCAATGCACAGGCATGGAAACATGGAACAGACTGATGAATCTCAGAGTTAAGACTGGAGGGTGGAGAATAGGAAGAGATTAACCAAAGATTATATATGCATATTAGAGGCCTGGTGTAGGGATTGGGCCTGTGTGGATCAGGCTGAAACTGGCAGTCCGACATTCCCTGAGGGATCCCAGATTGCAAGAGGGTGCAGGCCAGGCCGAGGGACCCAGGCCTCCAGTTTGCTTATAAAATACTAACATTCTGAAAAGTTAACAAAAAAAACAAAAAAAAGAATTGGTCCTAGCATGGGTATTGTTCCTAGCATTATCCAGTTGTGATTAACGGTTTCATACTCATTTATTAGTAAAGTCTCCTCCCCATGAATTCTAGGAGACAGAGTAAACAATCACGATTGTATCCGTGAAATAGCATCAAACCTGAATCTAAGGATATTTAGCGCCAACCTTTATGTTCTAGGCTTCTTCAATGCAAATGATTTTCCATTCATTTTATGCAAATCTGCATTTAAGGATGTCCTATAAAATATAGTAGGCATTATTCTAAATCTAAGTTGCCCTTTGCATTGTCAATTAATTATTCAATAGCATAAAAAATTTTAAGTGTCTTTTTTCACTAAGTGAATTATTTGGATATGTAATTCAGAGATTTTTATGCCTAGCCTTCCACTACAAAACATATTAATTTGTTCCTTTATTCTCTTCATCATCAAACAAGTGCCTACTATGAGTTAGGTTCTGAGCTGGAAGTGCCCAGATCCAGAGATGAGAATAATTCTAGCATATTCAAATAACTAAAACCAGTTGGATATGGTTGAAATGTAGACTAGGAGGAAAGAATCAAGACAGAAAAAGATGGAGAAAAATAAGTCAAATCCTTCCAGGGCCTAGGTAAGTTTTTGACTCAAACTGAGAGCAATGGGGAGTATAATCAGTGGTGCAAAACCCCTCTGTCAAGGCAACACTGAAGAATTACACTCAGGAGCTCATCAGTTCCTACAAAGACTCTCTCCTTTGACCAAACCTGAATGAGGCTCAGAGCTGACCTTTGGCCTCTCTCTCTGTCCTTGAAGAATCCAGTCTGAGCAAGAATCCTGTGGAGTCATTTTAAGGAAAATCCCTGATCCTCGCTATCTGACCCAGCCTGGAGTCTATGTCCTGCCTGCATTCAGCTATTCTCCTGAGTTGGTCTAATAAGAATCCCCCTCACCGCTGCTATTTCCTGAGTAACTTTCCATCCCTTAACCTCTACCTGTCTCCTGAAAATAAGGGCCCACTGGTCCTTTAAGAGGCAGAGTCGAGTCCAATCTCCCCTCAACACCCCCATGAAAGTGCTTGCTCCCTACACCCATCAGAAAGCCCTCCCTTAAATAAAGTCTGCTTTGCCATTCTTGAACAAGTGTCACTGAAAAGTTTTTTCTTCAATAGTTAGGATACTATTGTTTCTGTAACACTGGAAAGGTACTGCATTATTTCAAGCAAAAGAAAATAGAGGCAAGATCCAGGGCAATCAAAGGAAGTATGGAGAGAAGTCCATTGGTTAGAGAGACAAGGAAGCTGAAGCCACTGGCTTTGGGTTAGGGGCATAGGGAAGGAAAAGTCACGGATAATGCTCACACTTTCAAATCTGAGTGATACAGTGATGCCATTCACTGAGATAAGAAATTAAGAAGTTCAGAAAGAGTTTTAATAAGATCAACTTAAGACATGTCAAGGGGGAAGAGCAGTGGGTAGAGCTCCCTTCTGGTGGCTTCTGCTAACTCTGGGAAGAAAGTAAGTGCTCCCTGCTGGGGCTGAGGGGTGAAAGGATATGATCTGAAGAGGGCAGAGAATATTTAAGGCACCCACTGTCGAGAGTGGGAGATAATCAGACATACATAGGAGTAATTTCTGCATTTGAAAAACTCGGGGGAAGCATGAATGTGTAGGGGTGCCAATCTATAAGGCCTATGTAACCATTTTTCCAGCGGTTTTTGAGCACCCCCAGTAGTTAAACTGATGAAGAATTGGAGGTTTGCTAACATATTTAACAGCCACAAACATGATAAATGTCCTCAAACAAAAATAGAGAGGCTGAACATATGGGCCATGGATTCTATACTGCGTAGGGAAGTGGGTGAAGAGAGACAAAAAAACAAAAACAAAAAATACAAAAAAAAGTGAGTTAAGTGACTGTAGAGCTTCCAAGTTCAGAGTAAGAGAGCTGGCGATAGAAGAGAGATTTATGGTCAGACTTATCCAAATTTAGGAATTGGCACCTAGAGACGCTCCAGCACATGAGGCCATCCATGTGCATTTACAGAATGGGAGTGGGGGTCACAGTTGAGGAGAAAAATCAACAAACTAAAACGGATCACCCCATTTTGCACTCTAAACAAGCCATAATGACAAGGCCTTCATCTGGAGACCTACAGAAAGACTGAGTCAGGTGCCAACTTTTTCAATACAAGATGTGGAGTTAACATCTTATCTAATGAAAGAGTAATATGCAAATTGACAATCACTCCAACACACAGGATGTCTGCCCCCAAGTGAACAAAGATGGCTGCCCCCATGTGGACACAAGATGGCTGCCACAAGATGGCCCTGCTGGAAGGTCCACTAGGGGAGGGCAGTTGGGAGGGATCAGGCCAGCAGGAGAGGGAAGTTGGGGCGACTGGGTCTGCAGGGAAGGGTAGTTGGGCGGGGGGACCCAGGCCTGCAGGGGAGGGCAGTTAGGGGGGACCAGGCCTGCAGGGAAGGGCAGTTATGGGCAATGAAGCTGGCAGTGGAGTAGTTAGGGAGTGATCAGGCTGGCAGGCAGAAGCAGTTAGGGGCAATGAGGAAGGCAGGCAGGCAAGCAGTTGAGAGTCATCAGTCCTGGACTGTAAGAGGAATGTCTGACTGGCAGATGGACATCCCTCGAGGGGTCCCAGATTTGGAGAGGGTGCAAGCTGGGCTGAGGGACAACTCCCCCCCACCCCCATGCACAAATTTTGTGCACCGGGCCTCTAGTTAGTAGATAACAGGGAAGACAGATACAGGGTAATTCAGCTATACAGCATACACTTCCAAAGAGCAGGGTTTCATAAATTCAACATATATACTAAGATAGTAAAAACATTCTTTTTTTAATCAGTTTTCTCAGCAGGGAAAGGGGGAAACTGGCTAACAAGGAAAACCACGACCTTTTAACTTTAGAGCCATATCCGGTACACAGTCAAATAAATGTTTACATTCATATTAACAAAAAGATACGATATCAACCACAAAATAAGAGCTATTCTAGGTTGCTTTGTGAGCACTGTCCCCGGCAAGGTTACTAATACACGGTCAAGGGCATTCAGTGCCCGCTCTGGGGCCTGGGAGCTGGGTCTGGACTCGGACTCCTCCACTCACTAGCTATGTGACCTTGAGCAGAGGCCTACTCTTTCTATTCCTCACGTGTACAATAGGAACAATGTTATTATACTATCACACGTTACTGACAGGGTTATGTTCGGACCTGTTATGTTCTCAACTTTATTCACAACACCAGTAAATAGTTAAAACTATTAGCAAATATCAGAAATGTGCACATCACCCTCATTTATAGTAAATTTGAAAATTATTTTTTTTAAATCAATGTATTTTACAAAGTGACTGACACTTGGCAGATACCTTTATGGCACAAACACTATTTTTTAACTTTTTACAAATAGTATGTCCTCGGAACTTACTGAACCCTGCAGAGAGTAAATCTTTACGGAATGTCTGTCTCAATTTCTCATGCGACACTGAGCAGCAGTGAGTGTTTAGATGCAAAGGATGAGAAAGGCAGAGGCTACTGTTCACAGGGGGCAAGTCTAGGTGAGGCACCGATGCACGAGACCTCGGGGGTTACCAGTGGGCAGGTAAGAACAGACGAAGAAAAAGAAAAAACACCTGCTTAATGATTTTATTCTTAAAAGCCTTGACAAGTCTCTGCATGAATACCTTAAAAAAAAAAAAGATTTTGAAAAAAATTGGTAACAGTTGTAGGTATTTAAACAGACTATACAAGGGTGATGAATGGTAACTCAATATGGTAAAAAGTACAAATAGTGGAAAAGAAAAAAAGGGGGACAGGGGAGACAAGCAACTAGAAAGCCTCAAAATGTAAAGCGTAAGAATTACGGGCGCCCTAACCGGGCTCGGTGGAAAGAGCGTTGGCCTACGGACTCCAGGGTCCTAGGTTTGATTCTAGTCAAGGGCATGTACCTTGGTTTCGGGCACATCTCCAGTAGGCAGCTGATTGATGTCTCTCTCTCACTGATGTTTCTAACTCTCTACCCCTCTCTCTTCCTCTCTGTAAAAAACGCAATAAAAAAAAAAACTTAAAAAAAAAAGGAATTATGGACGAATACTGGAATACTGGTTACTGAATCCCATGAATGACACTGAAATATAATGAGGCATCCATTCCTATAATGCTTCCATTGAGGACCTAACAGTCATCAAAAGTTCAAACATTGATTATGCCTGAAAACCCCTAAAAGGAACTCAGTTCTAGAATTGCAGTAATTTTGAAAACTTCTGGTAAGATGATAGCCATGCCCAAACACATTTAAACTCATCAAGAACCTAAATCTCAACCAAGTGGAAATCATTTTCACTGCAACCATCTTTACAGTTAAAAAACCAAACACCAAGGGAGGGCACTAATTGAGAGTTACTGCTATCCACTTGAGTCACAGAAAAACAATGGTCTAATTTCTGCAAAATAATTTAACTCTTTTAGGAATAATCATTCTACAATCTGTGTAAGAAGTGGCTATAAAAGAATAAATTCTGATACTTAAAAATACTTTTATTCCAAAAATAATGCAGGCTCTTTGTGACTATTTACCCTTAAATCCCACCTCCAAGAGACATTCAATACTAACTTTTATCTATTTCAACATTCAATATTAATAATATTTAACATTAAATTTCCTTTCATTGAATACACAAGAAAAAAAATGTAATCATAACAGGAACTGATTCTGCTTTTTTCACTTTCAGATACTTAAACTGCAAAGACAGAGTTTTAAATTATAGCTTATCAAATAGGATCTCTCATTCCTTCCTACATCAGGAACTGTTGAACCCAATGGAATGTACTTAAGATATCTCTTAAAAAAAAAAAACTAATTTTCTAGCATTATCCTACACAATAAATAATACGTGTCTTTCAAGTTTGTTCTATTTTTTACTTACACATAAAATGTAAGAATTACAATTCAGTGTCATTAAGCATTCCATACTTATCATCTTGCCTCTTCCAAAATCTCAAAGCAGTTAATGTTCATTAAAAGAGTACTGATTCAATTCCTAAAGGTAAGATTTTATCAACAGTTTTCCATAAGTCCTTTCCAAATTATCTCATTCAATATATTGATCTATTTCTTGTACTTCTGGGTCAAACTGACTAACCAAAGTCTTTCTAATTGTAGATATTCCCAATTTTGTTTCTGTCCATGAGTCTAAAAGCTGAAACAGTGGACGTGAGTTTGATATTGATCAGAGAGAAAATCCATTGGCAGTTCTTCCTTCTCATGACACCTCACTTAATATACATGAAGCCAGTAAGCTACTGTTAACGAAACATGAAGTTAAATTTTCCAATATAAAATCTTTTTGATGTAGCATTTAGACACGTTTAATCTCAATACTTACTTGAATGTTAAAATTTTAATTAAAAGGTTTATAGATGTATATAGATAAAACTATGTTATACTATATATGTACATTATCCCAAAAGAATGTAATCAAATATTCATCTACAAAAATCAATTTCCTTTTCCTTTTTGAATAGCAGCCCCTAAAAAGAAATACATTTAATAGCAAGCTCTGGAAATACATCACATACATATCTGCTTACATGTATGTATACATAAGATAAACAAGTTTCACACAATATGTGTCCTTACTACCTGCAACATATTCTATTACTGTCTACTCTGTTACCTTTTAGTCTTTAAATACTTGTGATAATCAGTTTTTCAAATCACTAGAAAGTCACCATCTGCAGTTTTGAAAATAGTGGAGAAAGTTCAGAGAATGAACATTTGGGAAAACCCTCCCTAAATTTTATTTAACAACTACCTTAAAAACTGAACGAGTAGAGGTTGGTCAGAGTTTTAGCTCCATAGCTACTCTGAATTATGGAGGACAAGGCGGGGGAGGGGGGGGGTGAGCAAAGTTAAAACTTTTAATTCACAATCAACACAGTGAGTAAAAAGTTCTGATCAAAGGCCCCAGACCTGCACTCTGTAAAACCACAGGTCAAGTTCACTTATATCAGATGACAAACTGAAGCAGAAGCTGTACTCTAAAGTGATTTAAGGTTTTGAACAGTAAACAACCCTTACCCAACAAACCCAAACAAAATCAGACTGCCAATGCTCATTCATTATAATACTCGAGGCTCGGTGCACATTAGTGCGGGGGGGAAGTGGGCAAAAGCCCGGCCTTTGCCCTCTCACAGTCCAGGACTCCTCAGGGGGTGTCCACCTGCCAGCTTAGGCCCACTCCCAGCCGTAGGACATCCCCCGAGGGGTCCTTAGTAGAGGGAGAAGATTCTCCCGCCATCTCCGCTGTGTTTGCCCAGCCATGAACCCAGCTTCTGGCTGAGTGGCGCTCCCCCTCATGGTCAGTGCACATCATAGTGACCAGTCCTGCCATTCATTCAACTTGCATATTCGTCTTTTATTATATAGGATTATAGAGGATACTCTGTTTTGATTCCTAATCAATAAAATTACTTTTATTTACATCTTATCTTTATCAAAATTGTGGGTGGATGGGAGTGAGCAAAGTTCAAACTTTTAATTCACAATCAACACAGTAAGTAAAAAGTTCTGATCAACTTTTTGGGTTTTTTTGTTGTTGTTGTTGAGTTGTGTTTTTGTTTTTGTTTGTTTTTTGGTTAATCCTCACCAAAGGATATTTTTTCCATTGATTTTTAGGGAGAGTGGAAGGGAAGCAGGGAGGGGGAAGAGAGAGACACATCAATGTGAGATCAGAACATGCATGGACTGCCCGAAACACGGCCATGTGTTTGACAAGGAATCAAACCAGCAACCTTTCGGTGCACAGGATGACATCCAACCAATTGAGTGGCTCCAGCCAAGACAGTACTCTACATTTAAAAGGAGAAACGTGCTGAAACCAGTTTGGCTCGGTGGATAGAGCGTGGTCTGCGGACTAAAAGGTCCCGGATTCGATTCCGGTCAGGGGCTTAGGCCTTGGTTGCGGGCACATCCCGTGAGGGGCGTGCAAGAGGCAGCTGGTCGGTTTCTCTCTCTCATCGATGTTTCTAACACTCTATCCCTCTCCTTTCCTCTCTGTAAAAAATCAATAAAATATATTTTTAAAAAAAGGGAGACCTATTTCACATATTAAATCTTTTGTCAAACAATTAAAATTAACTGAAAATATTATGGTTCAAAATTCTATACATTTTGTCAAAATGTAACGATACTCTTTTAAATTCAATGCTAAGGCAATGACCACTATCTAACCTGTAACATAATATAAAAAATAAATATTGGTTTCTGTCCCTGGCTCCACACAGAGCTCCTAAGTCCCTGGAAATTTCCTAGGTCAGTGGTCAGTGGGAGCTACATGCGGCTCTTTGGCCCCTTGAGTGTGGCTCTTCCACAAAATACCACGGCCTGGACAACTCTATTTTGAAGAAGTGGCGTTAGAAGTTTAAAAAAATTGGCTCTCAAAAGAAATTTCAACCGTTGTACTGTTGATATTTGGCTCTGTTGACTAATGAGTTTGCCGACCACTGTCCTAGGTGATCGCAGGGTCTTTTGTTCTAAGGAGGTGACTCGTGGTAGGCTCTTGGATGGGGCTGGTCAGCAGAAAGGCCAAACCGTGATTAATTTAGAAGCTTGGAACTTTCAGCCCCACCCTTCATTCTCCAGACACGGGGGAGGGGCTTGAAATGGAATTAATGATCGCCATGCCTACAGATGAAGCTTTTCATGAAAAAAATCCCAAAAGGGTTTCCAAGAGCCCCCAGGCTGGTGGAGGCAAGGGAGAGTGGCCTGCCAGGAGAGGGCATGATGGAAGCTCTGCGCCCATTCCCTTACCTTCCCCGCCACCTCTCTTCCATCTGGATGTTCGTCTGTAACACACCCTCCCTTTCAGAATAAACTGGTAGACTGTCTTCCCGAGTTCTGTGAGATGCTCTGGCAAATCAACCGAATCCAAGGAGGTGGCAGGAACCTCTGATTTATAGCTGATCAGGCACAAGCACGGGGGGCAACCTGGACTTGTAATTGGCGTCTGAAGAGGGGAGGGAGGTCGCCTAGTGAGACTGAGCGGTTGACCTTTGGGGTCTAATGCTATCTCCAAGTGGGTACTGTCAGATTGAGCTGAATTGTAGGACACCAGCTGGTGTCCCAGGATTGCTTGGTGTGGGGAAAACCTCCACACCTCTGGTGCAGAAGGGTTGAGTGTGGTGGTAGTATGAGAACAAAGGAGAAACACAGGAGGAAGACGGTTCTACATAATACATGACCCTTTGCCACAGAGCTACCCAGAACACCTGAGGACTTAAGGATAGTCAAGACTTTTCTATATCCTATCTACTTCTTCAATCAATATATACAGCAACTCTTAAAACTCTGTTACACGAGATGATTATAACAAGTTTCCAAGGAAACATTTATCATTTTATACAGTATATATTTGTCCCTGATCCCGAAGAAGCCCTGTAGTTACTATAATTTCAATTTTATTGATAAGAAAAAAAAAAAACTCAAAGATGCTAGCTGCCCAAGGTCACCAGGTGGCAGATTAGGGACAGGGAACTCAGGTGTATCTGAAACCCAAACTTGCACCTATTTACACCAGAAGCTAAGCTGTTAAATTACCCCCCAATTTTATCTTGTTTTTAACATGAGGGTTGCGGCTTGTGGATGTTTAGTGAATTTCCTACTACCGAATAAAAACAGCCCAAAACAATACAATAAAATGAGGAAACAAATCAAGGCCAATTTTAGACTGAATGAATCCCTCATTCCTATCAGAAAGGAGACCAACTTGCTCAGATATAAACAAGCTCCTAAGAGAACATTATCCCAATGATACTGCTAATGGCATGTGCAAGAATGGATGAGGACGCTCTTCCCGAACAAATGAGGAGGTCATCTGGGAACAATTATAAGCAAAACAAAAATAAGTACCGAATACTACTGAAAGGACAGAGTCTGTGCACCGGCCAGTTATATCTGTCACCTGTGCAAACACTGGGGCATGGACTGGTAAGTTAGGGACTCGGAGACCAGAAAGGAAGGGAAGTTCATGAACCTCAAAAAACATAAAAGTCAAAAAAAGACAAAGAGAAAAAAAAAAATTCTATGTGATAGTTCTAAAGAATTAATAAAATAGCACCATTTCAAACCAATATACCTAACAGCTGGCAATAGTATCTGGCATTTGAAATCCCTTTGTCTTGCTATTGGTCCTTTATAGTCATATACATTAAAAGTCATGGATTTTCTCAAAGCAAATGTGACCCAAGTATTAATATATAATTAAACCACCCTCTGCTTTCCAACAATCAATTTAAATGTATTTCAAACTTGTGAAAAAATATCTTAAGTCATAAAATTTTCATTTTAACGTGTTTATTATTCACTTTGCCTAAAAACCTATCTCAGGCTAAAAAACAAAACAAAAAACTGGTAAGTACTCTTACTTCAGAATCAATCCAAGCTGTATTTATCCGATGTACCCCCTCAATAGAAACAAGGCAAGAAAATTTCTCTTCTATTGACAGTTATATTAAGCAAAAAAAGAATCTTCATGGTAACCACAAAAAACACTATATAACCTATTAACTGACTGATTTAAGCAATTAACTAGAAGCATATTCAAATTCAATCTTCCCATTTCGTGTTATGCTAGCATTCATCCACTGAACAAATATTCATCGAACACTTTCTATGTGTTAGACCCTGGAACAGACCTAAATGAGGATGTAGCAATGATCCAGAAAAACTCTACCCCAGCCCCCACGGAACCTGGAGGCAGAGGCAAATGTCACTGAAATATCTGCCATGATATTAGCAACAAACTCACAAAAGTTATAATGAAAGCTCTCAGAGAAGTAAACTACGGTCATCTCAGTCATCTGAAACACATAAAATTACCTGACAGCCTTCATTTTAAGCGGTGCTGACAAAACAGCGATCTCTGATCACTCCAGCCTGCGGATGAGGGGCTGAGCAGTGACTTGGCATCCACCGTGGGTTCAAATCTCAGCGTAGCCTCTTACTGACTGTACGGCCTGAGGAATTCTCAAAGGCCTCTCCGCCCATAACGTCACATTTGTAACAGATGATAAGTGATTAACAGACGCTTAATGAAACGCATAACTCAAAGCAGGCTTTCTCTAAAAAAGTCAGTTCTTCACTGCGGACCCAGAGACAGGGAAGCATGGAGCAGAGGGCAGAATCTCGGAGGGAAGGCAGTGGGTAATCCTATGTGCATAACCCACCCAGGGACGCAGGCAGTGAGGTAGTGAAGGCCTGGGTGGGGGCTGGGAGGGTGAGGGTGGCCTGAAGGGGGTTGATGGCCAGGGGGAGGGGGGAGGAGAAGGGAAAGGGACATATGTAATACTTACAACAACAAATTTATTTTTTAAAAGTCAGTTCTTCACTCATCTGCCCACAGCAAAGGACAAAACCATAAATTCTAGATTAGTGATTCGCATCAACAGGAGAAACATGACGTACCTCCTCCCACCAGAGCAGAGGAGGAGGGCGGGAAGCTTTAGGACAGACTATCTCATGGGAGGTGCTGCGGTTTACACCCAAATGAAAATAGAAAAACACTTGCAAGAGAGGAAAAAATGGTTATCTATCTTTTCCAGATATTAACTTCTGAAGACTGGAAATCATTTCTTTGGCCTTATCTTTACCTAACTTTGTAAAGAACAGGGACAGACAATGCACATGGAATACATACATGTAACAACGTGAGGAACCTATGGTTACAGTGATGTCTTCCCAAAGTACTTGGCAGTAACCACGTTGCGCAACCCAAGGAGTGACCAGTTACACTGCACTCAAGGTTCCTCTTGGGGCAAAAACAGGGAAATATGCCAATACTGAGTGTCCCTTGCAACTCTGCCACCGTCATCTCAACAATTAATTGTAGTAATTAATCGGGGTCATTTTAAAAATATTTATTATCCTCGGTCAGTGGTAAATAGTAATATTTCTAAGTTTAAAATCATATATGTAAGCAAGCAGTTACTTCCTTATGCCTAAGGCACTTCATTTATACCAGCAACCTGTCTCCTCCCGGATCCTGCCATCTATTTATTCCTCAACCAGTCTAAATCCCTGATTAGAAAGGAGTTACAAGTGAGAGGAGGATCCACGTGCAAACTCAAAATTTCCAAACTGATATTGTGCATTCAATATCATTAGGTATGTAGTATGTGGTTTTACTGAGCCATGCCTTAACTTTGGTATGTATGTGGTACCTTAATAACAGAAAGAGTGAAGCAGCTCATAGTATATTAAACTACATCAAAAGTCACATCTCTCTCATGACTGCATTGGATACACTAACCCCTGATATAAAGCAATATAACAGATAATCCTATTTTACTGAATAGATAATACACTTGCATGGTTTGAAAATCAAAACTGTATAGAAAGGTACCCAATGATATTTTATTCCCGCTCCTGTTTCAATTCCTGTCCCCTCACACCCTCTGTGGCAACCATTTTTTAAAAAGATATTTCATTGATTTTTTTACAGAGAGGAAGAGAGAGAAATAGAGAGCCAAAACACTTACCAGCTGCCTCCTGAACACTCCCTACTGGGTAGGTTCCCCGTAACCAAGGTACATGCCCTGGACAGGAATCGAACATGGGACCCTCGAGTCCACAGGCCAACTCTCTATCCACTGAGCCAAATGGATTGTGGCAACCATTTTCATTCGTTCTCTGTTTATCTTTCCAGTACATTGTTGCAAATACTGCCCTGTCCTGCATTACCAATAGTTAGAGCATCAGCTCCAGCACCAAAGGGTCTCGGGTTTAATTCCTGGTCCAGGCCATGTACCTAGGTTGCAGGTTCCATGCCTGGCCTGGTCATTAGGGTGCGTGCAGAGGGGCAACTGTCAATTTGTCTCTCAAATCGCTATTTCTCTTTCCCTGTTCCTCCCTCCTTTACATTCTCTCAGAAAAGCAATGGAAAAAATATCCTCAGGTGAGGATTAACAAACAAAAAACACACAAATACTAGCAAATATAATTATACTTTCTTATCCTCCACTTAAAATAAAGCACTGTATAGGATTCTCTGTCCCACACCTTGCCTTTTTAAATCCATTTATCCCAGAGATCTTGCCATTTAAGTATAAAAGGATTATCCATTCTCATTCTTTTTGTTAATACCTGAAGTATCGTGGTATCCCATGGTGTGAATATACCATAATTTATTCAACTAGTGCCCTATCGGGTAGCTTTCAAAGCATCTTCTTACGTGATACATTTTCCAAATCTCTCCTGTGGCTTTTTAACAAAGCGAATTATCAATATCACAGGACTTGCCCTTTTAAACTTAAAATACAACCTATTAGTGACCTACTGTTCATATTTTACAAGCACCATTAGGAAGTCCCACCTCACGTGGCTGCATTCTCTCCCCATCAAAGTTTAAGTTATTGATTACAGGATTTCTCATATACCATTATACATTGTAATATACCATTATACCCTATAAACCTCCAAAAAGCATAGCATGTAGCATTTCCCAAACCTATTTGGCTTTAGGAAGATTCTCTGGCAAAATTTTCTGGAGGTGTTGTGCACCACAAAACAAATTTGAGCAAATACTGGGATGGCTGTAATAAGCATTGTCTTCTGTTTAAGCAAAATATAAGAACGTGAACTTTTTAAGGAAGGCACAAAAGCAAGCTGAGCTCATTTTTGGAGAAGGCATTCCTTGGCTGGTTTTTTAATTACAAATCCCTGTGAGATCTGAACGTAAAGTTATTTGACCCTTCCTGGAAAGAACGCATACAAGCATAAAATGTTTCAGTTTCTGGGGCTTCGTGAACCATTTGGGATCCATCCATAGTCACCATGGTCACATCTATTTTTAAAGCAATTTTAAATAGACAGTGCTATATTATCTCTGGCACCATCAATACTCCAAATACGAAGAGGAAATCCAGAACACTCTGCATGCAAAGCTAATGAACAAACAGCAGAGAATTCAACATGAAGAGTACTTGGTGCAAAGCAAAGAAAGCATATCCACATGGATCATATTTAACAATGATATCAAGCAAAGGAAATCCTATCAAATAACTGTGGGAAAGCGTATTTAAAACAGTAAAGCATCTTTTTCTATTTCATTGTGAAATGTGCTTTACCGTTGACTTAAATACTGTCAAAAAAAAAAAAAAAGACAAAACAACCCCTGCTTAAATGAACTTATTAAAAATCCAAACTATAGATGAAGAAAAACTGAAATATTTTCACAATGTCCTTTTTAAAAGGACATTTTAAAATCTTCTTAAAATAGCCATACTAGGGCCTTTCTGTACTGGCATATTAGTTCCAGATAAAAATGCAAATCTACAACATAACCATTTTATCTTCTTATTTTTTAAATATATATTTTTTATTGATTTTTTTACAGAGAAAAGGAGAGGGATAGAGAGTTAGAAACATGGATGAGAGAGAGACATCCATCAGCTGCCTCCTGCACACCCCCTACTGGGGATATGCCCGCAACCAAGGGACATGTCCTTGACCGGAATCAAACCTGGGACCTTTCAGTCCTCAGACCAATGCTCTATCCACTGAGCCAAACCGGTCTCGGCCATTTTATCTTCTTAAGCAGCACTGAAAAAGTGTTTGGCCACCCTCAGACCTTAGCATTTAGTTAAAAATGCCTAGCCCGTGGAAGCAAAAAGCCACTCGTTAGAAACCCAGCACTATCCAGCGTGCTAGCCCCTCTGCCCTCAGGAAGACTGTTAGCAGCAGCACTGCTGGATGCTACCATAACAATATGCCAAACACAGACCCCTTCGTGGTCTCTTATCATTCTCATTCAAATAACCCTAAATTTCTCCAAGCTGTGAAATTCCACACGTGTCACTCCACAAAACACCCAAAGTTGTCTGCTAATGAAAAGTAGAGGCAAACTTCATTGTAAGCGAGAATGTTGGAACAGCTACCTGCTTTCCACAGGGATCAAAACTTCTCATTCAAAAAGGGAGAGGCTAGGGAAAGGGAGGGCTAACTGTGCTTTTATACGTAAACCATAATCTTTATTACTGATATATTCTTACTGCAAAACTAGAAATGCTGTATGTTTCAGAAGTGACACCCAGAGAAAGAAACCATAGTCAATAAAAGGAAGCTATACTATGGTTAAGTCAAAAGCCAGACTGACTAATCTCTAACATGAACCCTATGAATCACCTGTGTGCTTTTTTATAGAAATGGCCCATTTTTGTCAGTCGCAGTTCCTATCAAAGATCGTATTTGTGGTAAAATACAGTAAGACAGAAGGGGGAAAGAAAGAGGAAGAAAAACGACCCACCACAGGATGTTGACAAGTGTTAACTAGCAAGCTTTTAGCATAGCTGGGTTAGCACACCACATATCACTCACATAATATACCAGGTTCCTCCAACACCAGGTTACTCTGGCTTTCGATTTTAACCTACTCAAGTAACAGGAGTCTAGTGTTACAAAACACTCTTAATTTTCATAGCCTAAGCTCTCTTAGAAGACAACCTGTGCACTTCCCGGCCTCAATTATCACACAAAACAATTCCTCAGTCCAACTCAATTCATTGTTATACAGTTTCACTTGCACGGCTAACAGATTGTAGCCCCAGATATACCACCAGCTATAAGGCAAAAAGGTAACTTAAAATCCTGATTTTTATTATGCCTGGGATACACATTATCTCTAAAACTATCCGTAGCTAACCACAGATGCCGGAAGAGTTACTTACAGACCTACCAAAAACCTCCTACTTGACAATCACCGCTGAACTCATACTGGGTTTTGTTAGTATCTTTCATTTATTCCAATGGCTACTTTTTAAAAATGTATTTCCAGCAGACTCATGAAAATGTTTTAACTGGTGCTCCCAAATGAAATTCACTACACATGCCCAAATACATTCAGTAAGGTTACATCTGTCTACTTTGTTTGCCTCTAACCCCAGTGCCTGGCATGTAGTCGATACATATTCATAAAATGAATGAAATCTTACAATAAAATCCATGGGACAGCCCCAAAATTTCAGTGGTAACAGGACTGTATTAAATCACGTACTCCTTAAAAGACCATTTGCTAAAGACTTGAGAATCTTCTACACAATGCTACTTGTTCTAACAGGATTTAATCTCTACCAGAAAATAAAACTGAGAGTTAATTCAATTCTAAGGGAGGCCTACAATGATAAGTTTTTGTAACAAAGCAAACAAAAGTTGCATTTTTATAAAGATATGCCTTTCCTCTCTATCCCAAAACTATGATCAATGAGGATTACAGAATTTTAGGAGGAAAAATAATCTGAGCCTAAATTATGAAACAGATGAGCTCAAATTTCAGCCTATAAACTGCCACCAATTTATTCAAAAATGTTTGCATAATTACATACCTAAGGTAGCATTTTATGAATTTTATGCTTTTTTTTTATGCTAAGCAGTTGGCATGAGTTGGAGGAGTTATGACTGATGAATATAATTATCTTCCCTTTTTATGACTTTCACTTACTGGGGGAGGGGGGGAAGAGAATCAGTGACAAAAAGAATTAACTTTGTCAATGTAAATAAGCTCCTCCTGTCCATTTTCAAGTTAGTTAAATCCAATTTCCTGTTCTCCCATCCTATTTTATGACTGTATAAAATAGCTTTTTGTATTTTATTTGTATTAATGATTTGTATGTTTACTTCCCCAAGTCTTATTTCCCCAAAGATATAGAAGGCAGACCCTTCAAAAGGGCTCTCCTGCCATGCCATTAATAGTGTCTGATCACCAAAGGACTTGTATGCATGCATGAGCATAATCAATGGACACAGACAGTGGGGGGGGGGGAGATGAACTGGAGGGGTGGGGGTGCCAGAGAGAGGTTAATGGGGGAAAGGGAGACTTATGTAATACTTTAAAGAATAAAGAATTTAAATTAAAATATATATATAGTGTTTGATCATTCCTGAGTCGCCTGTGCTATTTAATGTAAGTTCTGTTGAGTAGAGCTGTTTCTGTCTTGCTGGACACCACACAACAGGTTCCAAAGGTTATTACAATGAATGAATGAATGAATGAATGAATGAATGAGAGAATCTGTATGCTTCTCCGCGAGCTGAGCAGGCAATATCTGAGAAGACATCCCAGGCTCTATCTCCAGCTTTACGAACCCTCGGGTGCTCTTAACAGGTCCGAACTGAAAAAATGTGCGCATAACCAACTTCAAGCGCACACAACACTCCGCGACACACACACACACACAGTTTAAGAGAAGGTGCTTCCACGGTTCCCTCAAAGGGCGCACAATTACACAAGATTCCATTACCATCCCTACGAATGATCTCAAGAACCGCTGCTCAAATAATGACTTCACTGTCTGGAGATTCAGGTTTTTTTTCTCCCTGTTTTGAAAATTTTTACAAATGAACAGCCTGAAATGATGAATGACTCGCTTCCCTCTGCAGGGCCATCATCCTTAAAAAAAAGAAAAAAAAAAAGATTCGGGGCGCAAGGGGGTGGAGTGTGGGGAGGGAAGAGGAGGAAGAGGGGAAGAAAGAGTGTTAAGGAAAATCATTAATACCAACACGTGAAAAGCACTTTCCCTGCTTGGTGGTGAAAAGACTGGAAAATTCTCACCACGGCAACCTCCCTTTTTTTTTTTTTTTTTGCTGGTCAAGAGAGCTAAGCGCCTGGAAATCAGTCGGAAAATGTGTCCCACGCACCTCCGTGCGCCTGGAGTCAGGATTTCTGCCCAGGGGGAGAGAGAATCCCAACTTGTTGGGGACACAAACACACACACGCATGGATTCCACAGGAGAGCAGGCAGTTCCGTGTGGGGAGCGGGGTTGGCAGGCTGGGCCAGCATCCCCAACAGGGGCACCCCGACTTTTGGAAAGCCCCCCCCCCCAATCCCACTGCCCCTCTGACGCGCGCTGAGCCTGGAGCCTCTCCCTCCCCGGGACACGCGGCTGCGGCCGGGCGCAGGGAAGCCGGCGCGGCGCGCAGAGCCTGCGGACACCTTCCTCCTTCCCCTGGGCCTGCGGCCGGCGCAGGCAGCCTCCTCCGGTTTTTTCGCCCAAAAAGAGGAGGAGGAGGAAGAGGAGGAGGAGGAGGAGAAGGAGGAGGAGGCGGCGAGCCGGGCCCCGCCAGCAGCGACCAGCAGCCCCGGCCGCGCAGGCGGGCAGGCGGGCGGCCGTCCACGCGGCCGGAGAACTCCCCGAACAAAGCGCGGAGCGGCCGGAGGGACGCAGGAGGAGAAGGAAGAAGAGGAGGAGGGTTGGGGGGGGG
>PVJN01009693.1:0-59858 GCA_004026805.1 Lasiurus borealis | reverse complement strand
AATTGATGAACTCCTTTAGCTTTTTCTTATCTGTGAAGCTCTTTATCTGCCCTTCAATTCTGAATGATAGCTTTGCTGGATAGAGTATTCTTGGTTGTAGGTTCTTGCTATTCATCACATTGAATATTTCTTGCCACTTCCATCTAGCCTGCATCATTTCTGTTGAGAAATCAGCTGATAGTTGTATGGGTGCTCCCTTGTAGGTAGGTAATGAACTGTTTTTTCTCTTGCTGCTTTTAATATTCTCTCTTTGTCTTTTGCTCTTGGTATTTTAATTATGATGTGTCTTGGTGTAGTCTTCTTTGGATTCCTTTTATATGGGGTTCTGTGTGCTTCCTGGACTTGTAAGTCCATTCTTTTACCAGATGTGGGAAGCTTTCAGTCATTATTTCTTTAAATAGGTTTTCAGTATCTTGCTCTCTCACTTCTTCTGGCACCCCTATAATTCTGATTTGGGTACTCTTAAAGCTGTCCCAGAGGCTCCTTAAATTATCTTCACATTTTTTGGATTCTTTTCTCTTCTTGCTTTTCCAGTTGAGTGTTTTCTGTTTCTTTATATTTCAAATTTTTGACTTGATTTTTGCCTTCCTCTAGTCTGCTGTTAGGTCTCTGTATAATATTTTTTATTTCAGTCAGTGTATGTTTAATTCCCAGCTGGTCCTTTTCCATCTCTAGTTGGTTCTTTTTAATCTCCAGTTGGTTCTTTTTCATCTCCTCTTGGGTCTCGCTAACTTTATCCAACTTTTCTAGGATATTCTTGAAAAACCTTATAAGCGTGGTTTTTGAACTCTATATCCAGTCATTTGTTTTCCTCCATTTCTTTTGTTTGTGATCCCTTCCCTTGTCTCGGCATTTTCACTATGCTGGGAGAACTTCTGTGTTGGATTCAGCTTTATGATATCAGACTTGCAAAACTGCAGAAGCCACTTTGTTGAGCTTGGGATGGGTGAAGTCTCAGGGCTTAAGGGACTGCTTTGCCTTCCAGTTGGTGCCACCCTCCACAGCCCCTGAGTCTCATGTGACTGGGTAATTGCTGGAGCTGTCCCTGTGTGCGTGCATTCTCGCAGTGCCTCTAGACTGCTGTCCCTCCAGCTCCCCTGAGCTCTGGGATCATATGAGTCTGGGTCCCCAGAGTTTCGCCGGAAACTGGGGTTTAGTGAAATTAGAAGTGGCGCAGTTAAGAGGGTCTGTCTCCCGCCCACTCATGAAAGCCAGTGGCACAATCAGCAGTCGGTCCTCAGCGCATAGTACCGGCACATCACAAGACTTCTGATCTTTGGCAACTCCCCTAAATTTCCGTGCACTTCTCCCTTTTCACAGTCCAAACTCTCCCTGTATGAATTTCGGCTGGATCTGGGGTTTAGTGTCATAGAATAAGGGGTTCAATGCCGTTGAGAGTCTCCATCTCCCTCTCACCAGAGAAAGCCAGCCAGGTTCTCTGGCACCTGCTCTCTCCACACGCGCACCTCCGTACCTCAGCTTTTTGCAGCTCCTCTGGGTCTCTGTGGGCCCCTCTCTTTCCTTCTAGTTATAGAACTTACACTCAGCCAGCTTTCCTGTGGTTCTGGATGATGTCCATTCTGTCTTTTAGTTGTAGTTTTGAAATTGTTGTGCGAGGCAGCAGTATAGGTGTTTACCTATGCTGCCATCTTGGATTCTCCTCCACTGGTAGTTTCTTTTAATGTACAAAAGTTTTTTTGTTTGTTTGTTTTTGTTGTTTTTTTTTTAGTAAAGTACAATTTGTCTATTTTTTCTTTCTGTGCCTTTGGTATCATATCCAAGAAATCATTGCCAAGTGTAATGTTATGAAGCTATTGTCCTAAGTTTTCTTCTGAAAGATTTATAGTTGTAGGTCTTATATTTAGGTCTTTGATCCATTTTGAGTTATTTTGTATGTAGTATTAGATAAGGTTAGGTATAACTTCATTACTTTGTATGTAGATATGCAGTTTTCTAGCACCATTTGTTGGAAGACTGTCCTTTCCCTATTGAATGGTCTTGGCACCTTTATAAAAAATAGTTTGACCATATATGTGATGGTTTCTTTCTGGACTCTCTGTTCTGTTCCATTGGTCTAAATGTGTGTCTTTATACTGGTCCAGACTGGTTACTATAGCTTTATAAGTTATTTTCCTCACTAAACTTTGTTTTAATGGGTCTCAAAGTTCTGTTACAGATTTTTGGTCAAGTTGTTTCTATTGAAAAGTACTGATTTTAAAAACTAGCCCTAGCTGATTTGGCTCAGTGGATAGAGTGTCGGCCTGTGGACTAAAGGGTCCCAGATTTTATTCCAGTCAAGGGCATATGCCTGGGTTGTTTGCTCAATCCCTAGTGGGATTTGTTCAGGAGGCAGTCAATTAATGATTCTCTCTCATCATTAATGTTTCTATCTCTCTTACCCTCTCCCTTTCTCTCTAAAATTACACACACACACACACACACACACACACACACACACATAACTTTCCAGGCTGGTGTGACTCAGTGGTTGAGTGTTGATCCATGAACCACGAGGTCACTGGTTTGATTCCCAGTCAAGGCACATGCCTGGGTTATTGGCTTGATCTCCATATAAGGGGCATGAAGGAAGCAACTGATAGATGTTTCTCATTGATGTTTCTCTCTCTCCCCTTCCCTTCTTCTCTCTGTTTCTCTCTAAAAAACAAACAACAGAAAAAACAAACCCTTACTAACTTAAAAACTGCCACACACACACACACACACACACACACCAAATGGTCCCTAAGACATTCTTTCCTTCTGAAGGTTTTATGATGCATTGCAATCATTAACCAGTCTCTTACTATTAAATTTAAATAACCAATTGAGACAAACAGTTCTGAGACCATTCTTCCACCACTGATTAAGACTGTGGTATGGTAATTATTAGGAATAATATTCATTTAGCCTTCTGAGTCTTCTGGGCAGACAGTGCTTTGCCAATCCACTGCTTTGATGAAACCCACAGCAACTGGCTGTCTCATGTCACAAACAGCAAAACAGCTCAGAGGAGAATAGTCAGAGAAGCTATCACCATATATGGACTTGCCAGGAACCATATTGATGGTGGCAGATTTCAAAAACTTTGGGCTATCTTCCAGCTTTTTCTCAGAATGATGATCCATCTTCTTCAGCTCAGGAAATTTGCAAGCAATATGAGCTGTGTGACAATCCAGCACCGATGTATATCCAGCACTGATTTGGCCTGGATGGTTCAGGGTAATAGCCTGAGCTGTGAAGGCAGCTGCTTTCATTGGTGGTCATTTTTGCTATCACCAGCCACATTGCCATGACAAATGTATTTGCCAGATATGTTCTTAACATTGAAGCCCACATTGTCCACAAGAAGAGTTTTACTCAAAACTTCATGGTGCATTTCTACAGATTTTACTTCAGTTGCAACGTTGACTAGAGCAAAGATGATCATTATGCTGGGTTTGGGAACACCAATCTGCATTCAGCCTACAGAAACAGTAACAATATCACCAATTTTGTAGAAGTCCTTGAGGGGTAGACTCAGGGGGCTTGTCAGTTGGACGAGTTAGTGGCAGGATGCAATTCAGGGCTTCAAGCAGCGTGGTTCTACTGGCATTGCAATCTTTACAAGTGACTTTCCATCCCTTTAATCAAGCCAAGTTAGCACTTGGCTCCAGCATGTTGTCACCTTTCCAACCAGAAATTGGCACAAATGCTCCTGTATCAAGTTTGTAGACAATTTTCTGAATTTAGGTGCTGACTTCTTTAACAATTCTATTGTATCTCTTCTGGCTGAAGGGAGGCTCAATGGAATCCATTTTATTAACAACAACAATTAGTTGTTTCACATCCAGTGTGTAAGCCAGAAGAGCATGCTCACAGGGCGGCCCCATTCTTGGAGGTACTTGCTTCAAATTCACAAATCCAGCAGCAACAAATTAGGACAGCACAGTCAGCCCAAGATGTGCCTGTAATCATATTTTTGATAAAGTATCTTTTCCTTTGGCATGAATGATGGTCACATAATACTTGCTGGTCTTGAGTGTGCACAGGAAGATAGCAATGGTAACATCATACTCACGTCCAGCTTTCAATTTGTTCATCTTAGTAGCCTCCTCAAATCTTTCGATGGTCCTTTGGTCAATTCCACCACATTTGTAGGTCAGATGGCCAGTGGTAGACTTGCCAGAATCTACATGTCCAATGATGACAATGTTGATGTGAGTCTTCTCCTTTCCTATTTTGGTTTAGATTTAGTGGTGGTTTTCACAACACCTGTGTTCTGGCAGCAAACCTGTTGTGAAAAAAAAAAAAAAAAGCTGTAGCTTTGTAAGTTTTGAAATCAGGAAGTATAAGTCCTCTAGTTTTGTTTTTCTTTTTAAGGATTGTTTTGGCTATTCAGTTTCCTTGACATTCCAAATGAATTTTAGGACAGCTTTTTCTATTTCTGCAAAAGAAAAGTTAGGATTTTGATAGAGATTGCATATCTAAATTGATTTGGGCACTATTGGCATCTTATTAGTCTTCTAATCTATGAATGTGGGATGTATTTCCATTTATTTATGTCTGCTTTAACTTCTTTCAGCAATATTTTGTAGTTTTCACTTATGTTGAGCTGCTTTTTAAAAACAAATTTATAGATAAACTTACATTTGCCATCTTAAGACTATAACAAATATGGTTATATATGAATTTTTAAAATAAACCATAAAATTGATATTTAGCCTTCCAAGTAATTGGGTGAGCTTATAGTGACTAGACACTAACACTAGAAAGTAATCAATTTTTAGATTATTTTAATAAATATTGACTTACTAGACATTCAGAATTTCAGTGGTTAAAAAAAGGTCATAGTTTCTAGCTTTCATAGAGCTTATAATATTTATGGAGTGCTTCTGGGTGATGTTATGTGCATTAAAAAATATGACGTAGTATCACAATGTCTTTGGTCCTCCTGATATTTCATGTGGTAGAGGTTGGTTCGTGAGCCCCAGAACCTGGAACACTGGCTGGACTATGGTGCCTTCTGTCTCCTAACTGAAGACAACATCAAAGCACAGGAGTGTTTTCGGAAAGCCCTTTCCCTCAACCAGAGTCATATCCACAGGTATGTATGAAGTGAGGTGGGGAATGAGTAGGAGCAGATAAGCTTCTATATGAAGTTGTCCTAATTCCATGACTGACATGGGCCCATGTTGGTGATCTCTTCTCAGTTTGTTGCTGTGTGGTGTCCTGGCTGTCCTCATGGAGAACTATGAACAAGCAGAAATTTTCTTTGAGGATGCTACTTGCTTGGAACCAACCAATGTTGTAGCCTGGACTTTACTTGGTATATTTTCCTTAATGTGTTTTTATCCCATTATTAGATCCCCTCTTTGTCTTCCTACTTTTTTTTAAAAAAATATTTTTTTTATTGATTTCATCAATGATGAAAGAGAATCATTGATTGGCTGCCTCCTGCATGCCTGGGGATCGAACCTGTAACCTGGGCATTTGCACTTGACCAGAATCAAACTTGGTACCCTTCAGGAGGCCAACACTCTATCCACTGAGCCAAACCAGCTAGAGCTGTCTGTCTACTCTTTAATCACTCTTCATGTAGTTCTTAAACTTTGGTAAAAATGTGGGAAATGTAAGTGAAATATTACAATTCCTAGTAGCTGATGGTGGCAAATTAGTCACATTTATTTTCAGCATCTTTCTTTCTTCAGGTTTATACTATGAAATTCAAAACAATGATATTCGAATGGAAATGGCATTTCATGAAGCCTTCAAACAGCTTCAGGCACGAATGCTTCAGGCACAAGTAACCAAGAGCATTGGTACCTTAGACATTGAAGCCGGAGTATCCATGAAGAAGAGCATTGTTACTGTGGAGCAGCACGTTGAAGAAGGAGTGTCCGGTTTAGGACCTTGGGGAATCGCTAGTGGTTCTTCTACAGTAGCAGCCAAGGTGGAAGCCCCAACAGGTAGGACCAATGAATAGAAATGATTAGTGGCTCTTGCAAAAAATTACTGGCCTTATGGAACAGGAGCAGGCACATAGTAGGTACTCACTGAATATTTGTGAAATGAAAAAAATAGGTGGAATTTGGAGTTGTTCCGGGGATACGAGGGAAAAATCTTCCAAAATATTGATTCATATGATTGAAAGTCTGAAGCTTACAGTTGTTGTTCAGTTTTTAAAAAAATCTTAGATAATTTACTGTCCCTGTGCACTCCTAAAAGGAGTATCATTCTAGCAGAGTAAATTTCCCCCACCTCACTCTCTTCCCAATATGTAAGGTCCCTCTCTTGTGATTCTTAAATTTATTTGTACACTCCCTTTTTTCTTGTTCTTTTTTTTTTAAATCCTCACCTGAGGATATTTCTATTGATTTTTAGAGAGAGAGGAAGGGAGAGAAAGACATAAAGAGGAAAGGAGAGAGAGAGAGAGAGGAAGAGAAGAGAAACATTGATGTGAGAGAGACACATCAATCAGTTGCCTCCTGCATGTACCTTGACCTGTCTGGAATCAAACCTGTAACCCAGGTATATGTCATCGACAGGGAATCAAACCCATGATCCATTCTAAACATTGAGCAACCCCACCAGGTCTTTCTTTTCTTTTTATTGATTAAGGTATTACATATGTGTCCATATCTCCCCAATGCCCCTCACCCTTCTCCCCTACATCCCTGCATTCCTCTGCTGTCTCTACATTGGTTATACTTATATGACTCTTATAATGCAAGTCTATTTTGTTTGATATAAATATTGCTACCTCAGCTTTTTTTTCATTTTTGTTTGCATGAAATATCTTTTTTCATCCCTTTACTTTCAGTTTGTGTGCCTTTAGATTTGAAGTGAGTCTCTTTTAGGCACTATGAGTCTTGTTTTACTTTATTTTATGGTTTTAACCTTTATTGTTGAAAGTATTGCATATGCCCTCTTTTTTCCCCCATAGACCTCCTCCATCCCAGCCTTTCCCCCCACCTCTAGACCCTCACCACCCCACTGTCTGTGTCTAGAGGTTATGTATATATGCACACAAGGTATTTAGTTTATTACCTCCCACCCTCCCCCGATATGTACTTGGGCAAGTAATTTTTAACAAAGGAGCCAAAAACATATAATGAAGAAAAGAAATCCTCTTCAATAAATGATGCTGGATTAGAAAACTATGGTATATCTACACAATGGAATACTACACTGCTATAAAAAAGAAGGGATTCTGCCAAGACCAGTTTGGTGCAGTGGATAGAGCGTCGACCTGCAGACTGAAAGGTCCCAGGTTCAATTCCGGTCAGGGCATGTACCTTGCTTGCGGGCACAACTCCAGTAGGGGGCGTGCAGGAGGCGGCTGATCTATGTCTCTCTCTCATCGGTGTTTCTGACTTTCTATCCCTCTCCCTTCCTCTCTATAAAAAGTCAATAAAATATATTTTTTTTTAAAAAAGAAGGGATTCTTACCATTTGCAGCAGCATGGATGGATCCGGAGAGCATTATGTTAAGTTTAATAAGCCAAGCAATGAAAGAAAAATACCACATGATCTCACTCATTTATGGAAAATAAAGAACATTATAACCTGATGAACAAAAAGATAGATACAAAGGGCAGTAAAGCATTGAACAGACTGTCAAATTGCAACGTGAAGGCTGGGGAGTGGGAAAAGAGATCAACCAAAGGACTTGTATGCATGCATATAAGCACAACCAATGGACACAAGACACTGTGGGGGTGGGATGAGGACATGCAACAGGGTTAGGGAAGGCTGGGGGAAGGTCAATGGGGGGAAAAAGGGAGATATTTGTACTACTATATATAACACTTTAAACAATAAAAAAATTAAAAGAAATGTTTTTTGTTTTGATATGTTGCTAATATTTTATTTAAATTTCTACTTCTGCATTCATTATATAAATTATGAGAATGTGATCAGAACAATAGGGATTAACAAGACATCCAGTGGAATTTAGCAATCTTTCCTAATGAAAGTCTTAAGAAGAATAGGAGGATATTAGCATTCAAATGTTAAATCAGAAGTATAGCCTCAACCTGCTTTTTCCTTAATTTCCTCAATATCCAGTAAAATAAATGAGCTCATTACTTCCATGCTTTTTTCCAGTGGTTACATGTTACAAATAGTGACGTGTTACATTTCCATTTAAATCAGGAACAAGATGGAAGTGTCCACTATCCCTATTATTATGATTATTATTTAAATATATATATATTTAATTTTGTATTGTTTAAAGTATTACAAATAGTAGTACATATGTCTACTTTTTTCCACCCTATTGACTTCCCCCCAGACTTCCCTACCCCCAGTACATGCCCTCACCTGCCCCCACCCCCAGTGTCTTGTATCCACTGGTTATGCTTATAGACATGCATACAAACAAGTCCTTCAGTTGATCTCTTATAGCCCCTCCTCACCCAGTCATTCCTATCTTCCCATTGTAGTGACAGTCTGTTCATTGCTTCTTTGGCTCTGAATCTGTTTTTTTTTCCTGCCTGATTATTTTTTTAAAAAAACATCTTGCCTCTGCAGGCTAGAAATAAACCTATAAGAACAAAAAATGTTTGAGTCCCAGTTTCAAGGTCTAATAGTTTTGAGTCCCAGTTTCAATGTCAAACAGTTCCTTATGTGTACATGTCAGCAATGGTATCTGGATAGTGGACAAATGGTGGCAATGCAGGTTCGACCCTCTCTGGTTTGGTCCTAGGCATCCTGTAGTGACGCACAGCTGCTGACTGCTCGCATGGCAAGGCATTGTCAGCATCTTCCATCTCTGGACTGTTTTTCCTCTTGTCTTCGTGGTTGGAGCAGACCTGTCAATTCCTCTCTGTTGCAGGAGTCCCCTTGGTCTTGGAGTTGTTTTCTAAAGTATATAAATATATTCTCAACCAAAAATTAATAAAGGAATCTTTTCTATTTTTATTTTTTCCCACCCGATTTTCCTTTGGCTTATTTTGACACCATGTGTGTTTTCCATGGGTGTATTGCTGTTAGCATTACAAATGAAAATAAATTTTCTAAAGTAAAAATTTTCTAGATGTAATTTACTTACCTGATATTTTTCCTTACAGGATATTATCCTACTATACCCCTTTTTTGATTAATGAAAACTTTTATAAATTTTTAATGCAATCTTGATAACTTTAAATTTTAATTTTTTGCACACACAGGCATATTTTGCCATGAGATAAACTACCAATAGAAATTTTAGTTAATACTTTAGAAACTGCTTCTTGTCCAGTACAATTAAATTTTCTTGAATATTCACTTATTTCAATTAGCCAATTTAAATTAATCTGAAAGCTTGATTACTCTTTTACGGTCAAATTTAATACTCTACCAACAATCTTAGATTACTCTGTAAATATTAGTGGAAAGGATTATTTGTATTCTTGAGTAGGCCCTGAGCATTCCTGGTGCTAGGCTGAATTTAGATATAGGGCAGCTGCTGTCGGCAAGTTTCTGCCTGTTACCTGGGTCCTGATCTGAGCTAGGCCAAGTCTCTATCTATTACCTGGGTTCCAATCTGACCTGGGCCAAGTCTCTTTCTGTTACCTGGGTCCCGATTGTCCCAGAATTTCTCCTCTAGGGACGCAAGCACAGGTTGCCAAGAGTATCCTCTGCCAATAGGTTGGACTTATCTGGATGACACTTATAAGGCACTTATTAAATATTGGCCGATCATAAATTACACAAAAGACAGACGTGCAATACACGAATCACACGCGGTTTATTTACCAGAGTTCTGGTGGTTTGCAGACCTCAGCAGGCCACCCGGAGATCCGCGCTGACAGACATACACACTGGACGTTGGACGTTGCAGTTGCGGCTTGGTGTCTTGTAGAGGCCTCTGCTTGTGTCTCACGGTTTGGACCCAGGGTCCACGGCAGAGCGCAGAGCTCGGGCAGGATGCAGGAAGGAGAATGGAGAGCGACCGTCTGTGGAGGGGCAGACAAGCGGCTCTAATCTCCTTCGGAGTTTGCTCTCTTTTTATGTGCTCAAGCAGGCATCTTCAGTGTGTCTTATCAGCAGGTCCCAGGTGTTCTGCTACCTGGTCTTACATGAGGGGTACAAACTTCTTTATCTATCTCTTACAAGCACATATCTTTTAAGGGCATTCACACTTCATTCCACTCTCTAATATGTCATGCTCAATTCTTATATTTATATTTTATTCTTATTATTATTACTATAACACCAATCTTTGCTGGGCGTGGGAAGTGAAGCAGCTAATGGGGGCAGGAGACCTCCCTCAGAAGGGGTAAAGGTTCAGGCCCCTGCAAGGTTGAGGGGGTGAGGGTCTGTGCCTCACCTCTGTTGACCTCCAAGTTCTCTCCTGATGGCCCCTCTGCGACTGTGCCTGTCTTAGGTTGTTCCTTCCCTGAGGAATTTTACCCGTCTCTGGCTAACCAGTCATCCTCCGGGGCCAAGCAGGGTGATGTGAGGTTCAGTTCTATCTTCTTGGTAGCCTATGCCCCCGTGGCCTCCACGCCCAGCACCTGCCTTGGGATCCCCTCGCTTGCTGGCAGGCCCGGCACTGATCACATATCTCAGGGAACTCAGATTCCTTTTCCAGGGAGGGCCCAGCTCATACCATTGGGCAAGAGACAGATCCATTATACCAGCCACATCAATGCTTCAACCTCAGCTTAAATAGAAAGATCAGGCAACAGCTGAGAGCTATTGGATTGTGAGAAAAGGTTCCCTCTTGGCAAAAAAAGGTAAGGGGCCAGTATAGAATGCTCTAGTGCCATCCCAGTGCCATAATTCTTTCTGAAAGGGATTAAATCCTTTCATGTCCTTTTTTAAATTGTTGCCAAACATTCTAAGAATTAGTTTGTAATTTTGTTTGGGATAATTGTACAATATGCTGTTGTGAAATATCAAGAATTATACTGACATTGTAGAATAATATCATGCAAGGATATTCTTTATTCCAAGCCAAGGCAATTCAATTTCAAACTGGCTGTCAATTGCTTTCTGTAGCTTTATCTAAACTTTATCAGGGAGGCAAAAACACAAATTACTTACTTTAGCTCAAGAGGCCAAATATATTGACTTTCAATTACAATCCTTGCAACATTTGAAGGAAACTTCTCTTTATTTCCTTCCAAAATAATTTCTAGGCTACAGAGAGTTTCATTTAAAAATCTTTGTCACATTATTTCTCTTAAGGTTATTGTGAATGCTAGTATGGATTAGATTTAATATTTTATTATTTTTTCCCTTGTAATTCTTTTTCTTTTTATTTTTTACATGTCCTTATTCTCCCATTACCCCACGTCCTCTACTCATGTCCCACCCCCCTGTTGTCTATGTCCATTGATTAGGCTCATATGCATGTTCGCAAGTCCCTCTGTTGATCTCTCTCCCTTACTCCCACCGACCCCCACCTTCCCTGAGGTTTGATGTTCTGATAGATGTTTCTCCGTCTCTGGATCTGTTCTTGTTCATCAGTCTATGTCATTCATTATATTCCACAAATGAGTGAGTTCATGTGATATTTATCTTTCTCTTCCTGGCTTATTTCACTAAGCATTATGCTTTCCATCTCCATCCATGTTGTTGCAAATGGTAGGAGCTCCTTTTTGACCGCAGCATAGTATTCCATTGTGTAGATGTACCACAGTTTTTTAATCCATTCATCTGCTGATGGGCACTTAGGCTGTTTCCAAATCTTAGCTATGGTGAATTATGCTGCTATGAAATAGGGGTGTATATATCCTTTCTGACTGGAGCTTCTAGTTTATTTTTGTGTATGGTGTAAGTTGGTGGTGTAGTTTCACTTTCTTGCATGTATCTGTCCAATTTTCCCAACACCATTAGTTGAAGAGACTGTCTTGACTCCATTGTATGTTCATGCCTCCTTTGTTAAATATTAATTGGTCATAGTGGTTTGGGTCTATTTCTGGATTCTCTATTCTATTCCATTGATCTATGTCTGTTCTTGTGCCAGTACCAGGCATTTTATTATGTAGAGGTATGATCCTTCTATTTCCATCTTACAGAGAGTTTTTATCAAGAAAGGGTGTTGGATTTTATCAAATGCTTTTTCTGCATCAATTGATATGACTATGTGATTTTTATCTCTCAATTTGTTTATGTGATGTATCACATTTATTGATTTGCAAATATTGTACCATCCTTGCATCCCCGGGATAAATCTTACTTGGTCATGGTGTATGATCTTTCTGATGTACTGCTGGATTCAGAAATTTTGTTGAGGATTTTGGCATCTATGTTCATGAGTGATATTGGCCTAAAATTCTCTTTCATTATGTTATCTTTATCTGGTTTTGGTATTAGGGTGATGCTGGCTTCATAGAAGGAGTTTGGAAGTGTTCCTTCCTCTTGAATTTTCCAGAATAGTCTGAGAAGGATAGGTTTTAGTTCTTCCATGAATGTTTGATAAAATTCCCCTGTGAAACCATCGGGCCCTGGGCTTTTGTTTGCTGGAAGCTTTTTGATGACAGCTTCAATTTCTTCCATAGTTATTAGCATATTGAGATTTTTAGAATCTTCCTGAAAGAGTTTTGGAAAGTTGTGTTTTTCTAGGAATGTGTCCATTTCCTCTAGATTGTATAATTTGTTAGAATAGAGTTGTTCATAATATTTTTTAAAAACCCTTTGTATTTCTGTGGGGTCTGTTGTTATTTCGCCTCTCTCATTTCTGATTTTGTTTATTTGGGTCCTCTTCCTTTGCTTTTGGTGAGCCTGGTTAGAGGTGCATCAATCTCGTTTATTCTTTTGAAGAACCAGCTCTTGGTTTTGTTGATTTTTTTGGGGGGGGGTCTCTATGTCATTCATTTCTGCTCTGATCTTTATTATTTCCTTCCTTTTGCTCACTGTGGGCTTTTCTTATTGCTCTCTTTCTAATTCTTTGAGATGTTGTATTAGGTGATTCATTACCATTTTTTCTTGTTTTTTTGAGGTAGTTCTGTAGAGCTATAAAATTTCCTCTCAGCACTGCTTTTATTGTGTACTATAGCATTTGCGTTGTTGTGTTTTTATTGTCATTAGTCTCCAGGATATTTTTCTTTTTTTTATCTCATTGATAACCCAATCATTGTTTAATAATGTGCTATTCAACTTCCAAGTGTTTGATTTTTTTGGAATGTTTTTATTGTAGTTTATTCCTAATATTATGCCATTGTGGTCTGAGAAAATGCTTGATATGATTTCAATCTCTTTGAATTTGGAGAGACTTTGCTTGTGACCCAATATGTCATCTACTTTTTAAAATGTCCCATGTGCACTTGAGAAGATTGTATATTCCGTGGCTTTGGGGTGAAATACTCTGAAGATGTCAATTAGGTCCATCTGGTCTAGTGAGTCATTTATATTTGTTGTTCTTTGCTGATTTTTTTGTCTAAAGGATTTATCCAGGGATGTTAGTGGTGTATTAAAGTCCCCTACTATGATTGTATTGTCGATCTCTCCCTTGATATCTTCCAGGAGGTTTTTTTTTAATGTACTTAGGTGATCCTGTATTGGGTGCATATATGCTGTGAAAAGGAAGGAGTGCAGGGAAACTTAAGGGAGCTACAAAAGACAGATATCTGGGGGCACATGAAAGTGCACACACAGAGTGCTGACTGCTGATTGTGCCTGGCTTCCTCTAGCGTGAGGAAAAGAGAACCTCACAAAAGCACTGAAATCCAGGTCCAACTTCACTGAATGCGAGTTTCCGGCGAGACCCTGGGGACCCAGACTCATACAGGTCCCTAGAATGCACAGAAACTCAGGGGAACCAAAAGGCAGAGTTCTGGAAGCTCCTGCACAAAAGGCAGAGGTCTGGAGGCAAGCCCACATGAGCAGACACAGCTGATCCTCACAACCAATTGGCTTGGAGGTCAATTCCACCCAGTGATACCAACAACAATCAAGAATTAACTACAAGACTGTACACACAGTTCACAAAGGGGTGCACCAAAAGTGTCCACCTCAGGTAACTGGGGAGGCAGAGCTACTGGGCCATATAAGACAGCTAGCACACAAAGCTACTCTATCAACTCAGGGAAGCAGCAAAATATGCAGAGACTAAAGAACAGATCACAAATGAAAGAAATGGAGGAAAACAAATGACTAGATATGGAGTTCAAAACCACAGTTATAAGGTTTTTTAAGAATTTCCTAGAAAAAATGGATAAATTTAGTGAGACCCAAGAGGAGATGAAAAAGAACCAACTAGAAATTAAACACACACTGACTGAAATAAAAAATATTATACAGAAATCTAACAGCATACTAGAGGATCGCAAGGATCAAGTTAAAGATTTGAAATATAAAAAACAAACAAACAAACAAAAAAACACTCCACTGGAAAAGTAAAAAGAAAAAAGAATAAAAAAATGTGAAGATAGTGTAAGGAGCCTCTGGGACAACTTCAAGCGTACCTACATCAGAATTATGGGGCTGCCAGAAGAAGAGAGAGAGCAAGATACTGGAATCCTATTTGAAGAAATAATGAATGAAAATTTCCCCCACCTGATGAAGAAATAGACTTAAACGTCCAGGAAGCGCACAAAACCCCAAACAAAAGGAATCCAAAGAGGATCACACCAAGACACATCATAATTAAAATACCCAGAGCAAAAGACAAAGAGAGAATATTAAAAGCAGCAAGAGAAAAACAGTTAATTACTTACAGGGGAGCACCCATTCAACTATCAGCTGATTTCTCAACAGAGACTATGCAGGCCAGACAGGAGTGGCCAGAAATATTCAACGTGATGAATAGCAAGAACTTACAACCAAGATTGCTATACCCAGTAAAGCTATCATTCAGAATTGATGGGCTGATAAAGAGCTTCACAGATAAGAAAAAACTTAAAGGAGTTCAACACCAAACCAGTGTTATATGAAATGCTGAAAGGTATTCTTTGAGAAGAGGAAGAAGAAAACGGTAAAGGTAAAAATTATGAACAACAAGTACATGTCTATCCACAAGTGAATCTAAAAATCAAGTGAATTGAAAAGCTGATGAACAGAATAAACTGGTGAATATAATAGAATCAGGGGCATAGAAAGGGAGTGGTGTGACAATTCTCAGGGGGAAAAGGGTGAGGGGAATGCAGGGAGAAACTGGACAAAAATCATACACCTATGGATGAGGACAATGCTGGGGAGGTAAGAGCAGAGGGTGGGGTGGGAACCAGGTGGAAGGGAGATATGTGGGGAAAAAGAGAAACAATTGTAATAATCTGGACAATAAAGATTTATTAAAATAAAAAATAAATAAAGAGTGTGCAAACTGCTGAAAAAAATAAAGATAAGTGAATGTGGTTATAAGTAACTTAATAAACTTACTGGTTATAAGTAACATAATCAAAAACCACCCAGCAATAAAAATAAACATGGATGAATCTCAAAAGTATTATGCTAAGTGAATAAGGCAGATGCAAAAGAGTACATACTGTATGATTTCATTTAAATTAAGTTCTAGAAAAAGCAAAACTGATCTATATAGAAAGCAGATCAGTGGTGGCTTAGGGCTGGGAGTTGGTGACTATCTGCAAAGAGTACATGGGAACTTTTTGGGACATTATAATCTTTTATACATTGATTGTGATAGTGATTACATAGTATATGTATTTGTTAAAACACACTGAAATATATACTTAAAAGTTAACACTTTATAATATGTAAATTACACCTCAGAAAAGCTAAATATTAACAATTTTTTCATTAAGATCATCACTTACCCTTGGGTGATTTAACCACTCTCCTTCCTAAAATACTTGTAGGATTGCCTCCTACATCTCTGACAGTTTGGGTTTCCTTTGTTAGCTTCCCTTTCTTATCACACTCATTAGATATAATCATTTCCCAATAATACAGTGTTACTTTCTAAGAGGCCACCTGCCCTCATAGTATCTATTTCACTACTGAAAACACTCAAATGTCTATCTTTAAATCTGATATCCCTCCAGAAACCAGCAGCTGGATTATTCTACTAGTAAACTCAACTTCTTATCTTCTAAATTGATTCTACATCCTTACATTAGGCACCCAAGTTCATGATCTCATCCCTGTTTTTCTTCCTTTCTTGCTTGAGCTTCCCATATCTCTGTATCAGGATAATTCCTGAGACCAGTTGGTTCTCTTTCAAAATGCTCCTTGCATCTTTTTATTACTAAATGTCCCCACTGTTGTAATAGCCTCTTTGTCTCCATCCCCATTTTCTCTCTCTTTGCTTCTTTGCACTAAGAGTAATCTTCATAAAATACTAGTTTTAGCTAATTTCTTTGTAACCCTCTGCTTTTGTGTATATGAGAAACATCCTAGCATTCAAATGTTAAATCAGAAGTGTAGCCTCAACCTGCTTTTTCCTTAATTTCCTCAATATCCAGTAAAATAAATGAGCTCATTACTTCCATGCTTTTGCCAGTGGTTTGCCCCCACCCTTGAATGCTTCTTCCTCTCTATTCAATTTCTACCTATTTTTCAAAGCCGTATCTTTTGCTCTAGGTGAGTGACCTCTTCTAATTGAAGCCAACTGGCACTGTTCTTTTCCTACCTGGCATTGCTTTTTATTTTTTCATTTTTAAAGTATGTTTTTAGGGAGGAAGAGGACGGATAGAGAGAGAGAAACATGGATGAGAAACTTAATCAATCAGCTGTCTCGTGCATGCCCCACACTGGGGATGGAGCCCAAAACCCAGGCATGTGCCCTCCCTGCTAATAGAACCGGTGACCTGTTGGTTCCTGGGTTGACACTCAACCACTGAGGCACATTGGCTTGGCTCATCTGGATTTTTGAGAACCTGGATTTAACAAGTAACTTTTGTAAGAGTTGTCTGTTTGACATTATGACTTGGGCTACCAGCAGGATTGAACTAGGAGTTATAGTGACAGAAGTTGTGCTATCAGTTTAGCTTGTACTCTTTAAATTATTCAGAAATTTAAAAAGTCTGGAAAACAAGTCTGTCCATGCCATATTTCAGGAATGTATTTTATGATTTGAAAATTAATCGTATTTTATCTTCTGTAATAATCTTTTATCATTCAATGTAGCAAGACATTGTGTTTTCTTTTCTTCTTTATTAAAATTTAATCTATTTAGGACCAGGAGCTTCGTTTTCTATTCTAGATGGATTTCTTGAAGAGTCCTCCAAACTGCAGTCACATTCACAAGAACCAATTATGCCTGTACCATCTCAGGATTCAGCAATCAACCAAAAATCATCCAACTTATTTCCCAAGGAGAAACTAAAAAGAGGTAGTTAGGAATAAAGATTTCCAATCGAAAGAGGAATATAGACAAGAATGAAAAACCCTATGATTACCAAAATGGCACTTTTTAACTTGTTTGAAGTTGATTATCTGTCATTTTGCCTAAGTGCCTTCATATGAGGCTAGGCTCTGAAATTCAACTCTTTCAATAAACAAGGATTTACATTTAGCTCAGAAAGTAGCCAACTACACACCTATGATTTTCTAACAATGATTTTTAGAATATTTATAGATTGTGTTTCACATTAGGGAAGATCTGAATACTTTTAAAAATCCTTTTATTTGGTTGTGACTTCATTTGGAAACACTTGTAGACTAACCTTAAGAACCTTTGAGATCTCCTCTTTGGGGACCATTGGTATGGAGCAACCTATTGCTTTCCAGATTATAACCTCTCTCATATATTGGATTAGAATACTCTCCTGGCTACATTAGTATGTCTGAGCTTCATACATTTTTCCTTTACATCTAATCATCTCTTCTTTTAATATATCTTCAGAAACATCAAAATGTCTGGATTCATCGATTTTTCTGCATCCTACTCAACATAGTGTTTCTCAAACTCCTACCACCATCTTCATGGAGACCATACGCTTCTTGATGAAGGTCAATGCTGTACAGGTAGGTCAGAATATTTGGAAAAGAGCAAGTTAATGGAAAAATTTTAATGAGCTACCTAATTGATTCATAATGGTATCTTTCAGGCTTAAATATGTATGACACAGAAATCAAATATGCTTTTGAGACCTCACTACAAGACTGCTTTCTGTAGAATACCAGCAGAGCAAATTTAAACTCTGAGTCATATGTAGACTGTTTTGACTTTATTATAGGTGTTACAGAGAACCAGAATAAATCAAGCAATGCTCGGGATGTTTGCAGTCACACTTTATTCACCAGTGTGCTTAGAGAAAATGAATTCAAATTCTAAGCAAGGCTACAAGCAGAACTTCCCTTTTATTAAAGAGCCAGCCCTATGTGCACTTAGTGGTTATCTTGCTGCCGGCCTTGAAAACAAACAGTTCTATCCAATTAAAAATGCACCTAGCATGGCATTGAGAGTATGGGCATATCTAGTCTCTGGCCTACAAGGTCAGACAGCTAAGTTTATCTTCCTCATTATTCAAGCAGGCTAGAGCAGGCTAGAAAGCAAAGCTATTATATATATAATAAGAGGCCATCTAAAAAAAATAGCAGAGAATTCCAAAACAGTAGTTTTACAAAATAGGGGTTAGCCTTCTCATAGGGATTACTATTATGTGCGGGTTGGGGGTTCACAGGCACCTCAGCATACCCTTCTTCCCTTTTAGGTTCTGAACCAACAGGAACAGATACACAGTGCTAAATGGGGGATAGAAATATTCAAAAATTTTATTGGTAAAACTGAACTGGCCCTAGCCTGTTGCTCAGTGATTAGAGCATTGGCCTCAGACTGAGGGTCAAGGGCTTGATTCCAATCAAGGGCTCAATCTCTGCCCTGGTTGGGCAGGTGCAAGAGGCAACCATAATCAATGGTTGTCTCTCACATCAATGTTTCTCTCTCTGTGTTTCCCCATCCATTCCACTCTCATTAAAAGTTAAGGGAAAAAATATCCTCAGCTGAGGATTAAGAAAAAGAAAGGAAGGAAGGAAAGAAAGAAAGAAAGAAAACTAAGCTGGAGATGTGACTAGTTCCAGATTTGACTTACCCATGCTGTCACCAGTGGAACAGCTAGAGAATGGCAGCCTCCTCCCAGAGAAGAGCATCCTAAAAGGTCTATTTACTACGTGGGAAACAAGAAATATATCCATGAAGCAAGCAGTAAGAGAGGGAGAGCAAGATTCGGAGCCAAAAGAGTTTACCTGATCCTGCAGTGTGTACGCTCCACTTGAATGTGAGCATGCTTAAAAAAAGGGCAAGAATGATGTTTGTGGGAGTGGGCCATACTAAACTTTCCCAGAAGAGAAACAGGCTTTCTCCCTGCCACCCACGTCAAAGATCCAGAATGCAGAGCCTCCCCTCAGTATTTCCTAAGACGGAATAAGTTCTAGTAGAAGGTTCTATATTATAGGCTGAGAGAGGAGCAGAGGGGAGAAAAAAAGAAGGGTTTCACCTCTGTTTAACAAGTCAATGTGATTTTTGTCAAATTTGCAGGCCTTGTATAGTACTAAAAATAAGGAATAGTTTTAAGTAAAAACTGATGAACTTAACAAATGTTTGAGAGTGTGCCAGAAACAAACACATTCTTTCCAAGATCCGAAGTCTAGAATTTCAAAAAGGGAGGTTTTGCCTCACTTTAAATGTCCTTATAATTACAGCTGCCTAAAAATGTTACTTCATGTGTAAATGTAAATGAAGTATCTTCTGCTGCTGCGTAATAGATTACAAGTTAAAACCCATCTAGTATAGTAACTAGAAAGTGGCATTGTATAATATTGCTGATTATTCACTTGAAAAAGTCTACATTTGTGACTTAGTGAATAGCTGGTAATGGAACCATGATGTGCTGAATGTTTATAATTCACCTCTAACCTTTTGAAATGGATAATCATTTCATTCCATAACATGTTCCTTATTATTATCAGAAACAGAACCTTCAACCATATGAGCTATGGAACAGACATAGCGCAGCCATTTACATGTCACTTGTAATCTGATTTTTTGCAGTATGTGCACAGAGTCCTTGCACATGAGCTGTTATGTCCTCAAGGAGGCCCCAGCTGTGAGTATTACTTGGTGCTGGCTCAGACACACCTTCTCAAGAAGGATTTTGTCAAGGTAGAGGAATGCCTTCAACAAGCAGCCCAGATGGATTACCTGGTAATAACTTTTACTACAGCCTCTTGAGTTTAGTTTGAAGAAGGGATGAGCAGGCTTTCTTAGAGGTGGCATTGCTATATCACAGGTAGATTTCTGTTTACCAGAGGTCAGGGCGGAGGATTATGGGGGTTAGTGGAGGTCATCATTTGTCAGTTAACTCATCTATTTCCTTCCATTTGTTTTTCTTAAGCACTCATGAGTTTTGCAAAGGGCAGAGAAAAAGATAAGGGCAGCTCATTCTCAGATAGTTTACCTATTTCAAGTTTTTTGGACTTCTGTTTTTCTCATTATGAACACTATCATTGTATGCTTCATTATTTTTCTTAATATTTACCCCAAAGACAAAAATGGCTTTAAAGAATGCAAGAAAGAAGTGAGAGGGCAGACCTAGAAGAACCTCTTCCCATGCCATTGAATGGGGCACTCTTTCTAACTGCATTAGGAAAAGGAAGCAGATGTAATCTAAATTTACATGTTAGACAAAGCTCATTAATGTGCTTTTAAATGCTATCTCATCCTACATATGGCTTCTTCTTTCCTTTTTCAGAACCCTAACGTCTGGGGTCTGAAGGGCCATCTCTATTTTCTGAGAGGAGATCATGCTGAGGCCAAGGCATGCTATGAGAGAACCATTAGCTTTGTAGTGGATGCTTCTGAGATGCACTTCATCTTCCTGAGACTGGGACACATCTATCTGGAAGAGAAAGAGGTGAGGGACAAAAGAAGGGGAGTAACCACATTTATCAGGTCATGGTCTGGGGCCTGACTAGTCAAGTATTAACATTCATGTGAACTAAAAATACTAAAATGATAACGGCACTTTTATATTGAAAGGTAAAGTGGCTTGCCCAACATCAGATAACCAGTAATTAATAGACACAGGATTTGAATAAGGCAGTCTCATACTAGTTTGTGGTTTTAATCATTATGACACTAAAGTTAATAAGAAGTTAATAAGTTTGTGGGCTGGAAGAGATTAGTGGGGGAAAAGGAGGACCTATGTAATACTTTTGACAATAAAGATGAAAAAACTTAATACATTTTATTTTAGTTATGATTTTAGCTAATTTTCTTTGTTAGCAATAGTGGAAATATTCTCAGCTTGCTTCAAAATAAATCCTCCAAACTTTCTCCTCAACACAAAGGATTATATTTAATTCAGCTGAGGCTAACCCCATTTCAGAGTACCCTTGAGTAGTTTCTATCCATATTTTAGGAAATATCCTAAAGCTTTCTAAAACAAACATCCTTTTATGGAAAATTTCAAATACACACAAAGTAAACAGACTAATAGAATAAACCAACATGGACTTATCCTCCCACTTCAACATTATCCCAAAGCCCTTTTGATTCTGTGTGTTGTTTTTTTACTTTATTCTATCTCCCCCCTTCTCCCCATAATACCTAGTTTTCTTTATATTTAAAATTAAACAACAGCAAAAAGAAGTTACAGTGACTTATAATTTAAGTAGGAAAGCTCATATAGGTTTAAAAGGGAAAAATTACAATGAAGTAAATAAGAAAAAGCTTTCTGATGTCATTGCAAGCTGCATTTCACAGAACTGCTGACTTAGGTAGTTTCTAGGCAAGGAGTTCATAGGCTATTTGCTGAGATTCAGCTATAGTTCCATCTGTCAACACTGAAGATACAGAACAAGAAGTGGCCTTTTGAGGCCTGCTACTTTTTTTGTTTTTTAAGTTTTTCTAAATGTCTCTGGTACTACTAAAAGCTTCTAAGATGTTTTATAATAAGGGAGCAGACTCTCAGAATAATGAGGCTCTATCAAGTAAAATCCTTAGTTCAGAGATTCTGTATCTATCATCCTACCATATAATGTCACTTTTAAGCAAAAAGGGGTAATCCATAAAATCTACATGGAATTCTGGTAATCACTGTGGTCACCCAGAATTTTCTGTGTAACTCCTTGCCTCAATTCTTAGAGTGTTACAGAGAACAGGAATAATTAAACCATGCTCAGAGAGTTTGGAGTTACATTTATTACCCGTGGGTCCAGAGGAAAATGTCTCTCAAATTCTGGGCCCCAACATGCAGGAATTTTCCCTATTTATGTTTTTACCTTCTCTATCTCCCAAATATGGATGTTTCTCACTCCTTTTGCAAGTTCTTAAAGAGCCCCTATGTGCTGGGGCCTTGAGACCTCGAACAAAGGTCTGGCCTGGTGCCAGCACTGATAATTTTGTCCCGGGGAAGGTTTAATGGCTTCTCTGGAGTGAGAGTAGTCTCATTTTCCTTATTATTTAAGCAAGAAAACATTTACAGAAGCCAAATATCAGGGTTAAAATTTCAAGTAGCAGTTTTTATATAAGATGGACGCTTCAAGAGAGACTATAAATGTTTTTGGAACTGCTTTCATAGCAAAGTTTGCCCTTTAACTTAGTCTTTCCTTCTCCTCTCACCAGCCTTGTATATATTTCCCTGAAATATAGACATAAAATACAATCCCAGGCCAGAATAGCCAGTAAGTACTACATTGAAAGAGAACAAAGGTAGAAGACTGACCCCTTCCCTGACTTCAAGACACACTATAAACAATAACCAAGACAGTGTGGTAAAAGTGAAAGAATAGGCAAACAGATCAATGGAACAGAATAGAGAGCCTGGAAATAGAGTCACATAAATATAGTCAACTGATCTTTGACAAAGGAACAAAGGCAATACAATTCAGCAAAGAAAATGTTTTCAACAAATGGTGATGGAACAACTGGACACCAATATACAAAAAAAAATAAATCTAGACATGAGACCTTATACTGCTGGAAGCTAATTCCAGCATGTGAGCAGGGCTGAATCATCTGGAATGGCTGAGGGCATTTCCCCAAACCTGAAAAGAATGCATAAATGATTGCTTGCTGCCAGGCCCTGAGGACATTTCAATCTGCATGTTATTGCCTCCTCCAGCCAAGCATCTGAACAGCCAAGGCAGTTTACCCCAATTTAAACAAGGCCTACTGTATACCAAACCTTGGCCTTTGATGTGTATATCTACCTTGCCTTAAGAAAATTTGTGTTAATGAAGAACCAAGGGGTCTGGAGATTCAAGAGAACCTGGTTTCTTTAGCTAAGTTTTCTCTGGCTCTGCAAAAATGCCTTCCAAAATCATATTTTGTCTCTGGACTTTCGGTTAATTTACGCCACAGCCCTCCTCCAGATTCCTGAACCCCTCCTAGATGCCGAGAAACACAACTGGTATTATTATACCTTCAAAAATGAACTCAAAATGAATTATAGAATTACATGTAAAATACAAAACTATAAAACTCCTAAAAGATAATATAGAAGAAAACCTATATGACATCTGGGAATGGTTTTGACTTTTTAGGTACAACACCAAAGACGATGCATGAACTAAAGAATTGATAAGTTAGACTTCATTGAAATGAAAAACTTAATCTCTGAAAAAGACAATATGAAGATAATAAGAAGACAAACCACAAACTGGGAGAAAAATATTTGCAAAAGACATCTATAATAATAAAAGCGTAATATATAAATCAACCGAATGGCCAAACAGCAGAATGACTATCCAGATGACCACACTATCACACCCAGCCAAGGCAGGAGTGATGTGATTGTTCGGGGGCCTGGTCATTGCCCCATGATCACCCCACAGAGAGAGGCCCAGGCTACCTGGCTAGTCATACTGTGGTCGGTGGGCGGGGCCTCCCCATGTGGGGTGATCAATGGTGGGGTTTCCCGGCTGTGAGAGGGCACAGGCCAGGCTGAGGGACAACCCCCCTCCAGTGCACAAATTTTGTGCATCGGGCCTCTAGTATTTAATAAAGTACCGTTACCTAAAATATATGAAGAAGTCTTAAAACTCAATGATAAGAAAATAATCTGATTTAAAAATGCGTCAAAGATTTTTTTAAAATATATTTTATTGATTTCTTTCAAAGAGGAAGGGAGAGAGACAGAGAATTAGAAACATTGATGAGAGAGAGACATCGATCAGCTGCCTCCTGCACGCCTCCTATTGGGGTTGTACCTGCAACCAAGGTACATGCTCTTAACCAGAATCGAACCGGGACCTTTCATTTCACAGGCAGATACTCTATTCACTGAGCCAAACCAGTTTCGGCATGAGTCAAACATTTTAAAGATACCTCACCAAAGAAGATATGTATATGAAAAATTAGCATATGAAAAGATGCTCCATATAATATGTCATCAGGGAAATACAAATTAAAATGATGAAATACCACTACACACCAACAACATCAAATGATAACAAGACTGTAGAGCACCAGGAACTCTGATTTGTTGGTGGGAATGCAAAATGGTACAGCCACTTTGAATGACAGGTGATATTTTATAAAACTAAAAATATTCTTACCACAACGATTGTGCTCCTAAATATTTATCCAAAGGAATTGAGAACTTATATCCACACAAAATCTGCACACACATGTTTATAATAGCTTGATTCTTAATGGGCCAAACTTGGAAACAACCAAAGACATCCTTCAGTAGGTAAATGGATAAATAATCTGTAATACATCCAGACAATGGAATATTGCTTAGCGCTAAAAGGAAATAAGCTATCAAGCCATGAAAAAACACAAAGGAACACTAAGTGAAAGAAACAAATCTGAGAGGTCTACATACTACATGATTCTAACTCTATGAATTCTAAAAAGGGCAAAACTATGGAGAGAGTAAAGAGTTTGGTGGTTTCCAGGAGTTGGGAAAGGAGAGTGATGAATAGGTGGAGCACAGAGAATGTCTAGGGCAGAAAAAATACTCTAGCTGAAACCGGTTTGGCTCAGTGGATAGAGCGTTCTATTCTGATCAAGGGCATGTACTTTGGTTGTGGGCACATCCCCAGTGGGGGTGTGCAAGAGGCAGCTGATCGATGTCTCTATCTCATCGATGTTTCTAACTATCCCTTTCCCTTCCTCTCTGTAAAATATCAATAAAATATATATTTTTTAAAATACTCTTAATGAGGGATGTATGTCATTAAATATTTGTTCAAACCCATAGAATGTACACCACCAAGGGTGAACCTTAAGGTAAACTATGTACTTTGGGTGAGGATGAAGTGTAGCTTTGTCAGTTGTAACAAATGTACAATCTGGTGGCAGATGTTGATTGTTGGAGAGGCCATACAAGTGTCCAGGCAAGAGGTATATGAGAAATCTCTGAATTTTGCTGTGAACCTAAAACTGTCCCTTCCCAATTAAATTTTAAGAAAAACCTATAACTTCATTGAACTTAGATTGGAATTCAATTGCAGAAGCACCATAATTATCATAGCAATGCAGTGTTTGAAGCTTCTAAAAGAACAATAGTTTAATGGTGCTTTCTTTCTACAGTATGGAAAGGCAAAGAAAACCTACCTGCAAGCCTGTAAGAGATCACCTTCATGCCTTACCTGGCTGGGACTGGGAATTGCCTGTTATCGGGTAAGAGGATAAGGGCTTGACACTATGCCTGTGCATACAGCTGACCTTGATTCCTTGGTGTTTCAAGCACCCTGGGATTACAGTGAAATGGCAATTAGGGTAATTTTTTCTAATGCAAAATTGCTCTTCAGAGCAGTTTAGTAAACTGAAAAATCCCACAAAAACCTGAACCAAGAAGCTCTATAATAAAAATTTCATGTTATTTGGTACAGAAGCTTATAAACTATATATAGAAAAGCCTAAGTGACCGTTATGACTGAACCACCAGAATGATCAGTTGGCCAGACACTGTGACTTGCAATCATAACCAGGGGGCAGACACACAATGCAGAAGCTGTCCCCTGATGGACAGCCAACCTCCAATGATCCCTCCTTCTCCCCCCCAGCCCGGCTGGCCCCCTCATCGGCCCCGATTGGGGAGCCAGCCGGCCAATCTTCCATGGTCCTTCCTCCTGGCCAGCCAAATTCCCAGGGTCCCTTCTTCCTGCTGGCTGGCCCCAATAGGCCTTGATTGCAGGCCAGCCTGAGGGACCTCACCCATCCATCAGTTTGTGCACCGGGCCTCTAGTTTTAAATTATCTATAAGAAAAAAAGTAATATGAGAATAAAGAATCTATTTAATTAAATAAATTGGTAGATATTTACTAAACTCTGTGCCTTTCCAGATGCAGGAGGAGCTGCTACAGCTTTGGGCAGGCCTTCACACTCTTTTCCCTACCACTCCTAAAACTCCAGAGCTACCCTTCTTTCCTTTTCTCTAATGTTTGAAAGAGGTTAGACTACCTGGTAATATGATCTGGTCTCTGCCAGACCCTTTAGTCTTACCACTTTCTTTCTTTCTCCAGCCACACAGGCATACTTAAGAGTTTTCTGAGCCCCGGCTGGTTTGATTCAGTGGATAGAGCATCAGCCTGCGGACTGTAGGATCCCAGGTTCGATTCTGGCCAGGGCACATGCCTGTTTTATGGGCTCGATCCCCAGTAGGGAGCATGCAGGAGGCAACCAATCAATGATTCTCTCTCATCATTGATATTTCTATCTCTCTTTCCCTCTCTAAAATCAATAAAATATACATTTTTTTAAAAAGAGTTTTCTGAGATGCCATGCTAATTTTGCATTTATATATAGTATTCTTTTTACCTTGAATGCCTTTCCTCACCTTGTACAATTAACAAACTCATATTTATCTTTCAAGATTTACTTTAGCAATGTTTCTTCAGAGAGTGTCCTTTAATCTCAGGATAGAATTATTACTATTTTCCTTTGTCCCTCCACTAAATCATATATATGCTTTTATTATTAGACATGTTATTCTGTATTGGAACTATTTATGTGTTTGAGTTTTCCCCACCTTCTCTTTTTTAATGTATCTGTCAGGGAACTGTTTTATTCCCAGTATCTAACATACTGCCTGAAAGAGAGGATTTAAATCCTTAGGACATATATGTTGAATGAATAATGAATCAGTATTTCAGAGACATTTAAAATGTAGGCCAAGGTATAGGCTTTGCTGAAAGGTCATTCTTCATATTGTCTTGGGCCTAGAAATCCATTATTTTCTAAAGCAGAAATATGAAGAACTACTTTATTGGGGAAAGGAGTACCTTATTCTTTCCTTGGCTGGCCTTTTGGAAGATTTTACAAAGCAAAGTCACAGTTTTAGGAAGCAAAACTGATATCCATGTAGCCAGAGCTCAGAGTCTTGTTCAAGATTGATTATTAAAGACTGTAGTATTAATAACTAATTTTAGGAGAAAGGAAGCTTTCTGAATGATAGTATTTTGACAGGACTTTTACCTTAAGAAAGGGATGTAGAATGTAAATGAAAAAACTACAAATGTAGCTGATAGCCCATTGTGTATGGGAAATCACTGAATGATGCACACACAACAGTAAATACTTCTGGTTTTCCAATCCTGCCATCGGAAGCTCCATGGTTCATGGATGCCCTGCTGGGACTGCTGTAGAGGAAAGAGGAAGAAAGCAGGGCTCCAGATTCCCCAACCTGGCTTTTTAAGCAGAGCAGTTTTACTTTTAACTAGTTTATATATTGGGCTACCACACAGAATTTTGTTTGAAGAAAAAGTTCTGTTGCTTAAAAATATAATAGTGTTGAAAGCCATTGCTATAGGCCATGTACACCAATGTTATTTGGACATTAGGGACCCATTACACAAATTTGTGCACCTTGAAAGGAACCGTGAGCTGCAAGGCTGCAGTAGGCACAAGGGCAGGTCTCTGCCCATCCTCCATGACCCCGCCATGGACCCGGTGCTGTCTGCCAGCAGCTCCGCTCCCACTACTTACCCTGCTCACACCCACTGACAGTATGGAGTGATTGGGACTGGCACCAGCAGCGGGTGCAAGCAGGGCTGGCACCGTCAGCAGATGCAAGCAGTGGCTGCTGCCCCAATCACCCCTCAGTAACAGGGAGGTGGAGAAGCCCTCAGGGGCTATCAGGGTCAGCAGTCACCACTTGCACCTGCTGATGGTGCCAAGTGATCAGGACTGGCGCCGGGCACCGACAGTGGGTGTGCGCAGCAGCTCCAATGCTGGCTTCAGGTGTGAGCGGGGCCAGTGCCAGCAGCAAGTGCAAGTGCCAGGCAGAACTGCAGCATTCAGGAGCAAAGAATTTTCAGAGGCTCACCCTGATGACAGCGACCGGTGCCCCACCTTGACCTGGAGTCCCCACTCACCTGCTCCATCATTCTGCCACAGCCAACGCCCACCATGTTCCACACACGCCCCCTAGGGGTGAGCACACATCATAGAGACCAATTGTTGGGTTGTTCTGCCATTCAGTCTATTTGCATATTAACCTTTTATTATATGGGATAGTATTTTCAGCTAAACTGATTCCAGCTGACTTAAATAAAAACTATATTGACTTAATAACTCATACATCTTTTTTTGTCAAGCTGGAGGAGATCTCAGAAGCAGAGGATGCTCTCTCTGAAGCCAATGCATTGAACAACAACAATGCTGAAGTATGGGCATATCTGGCCCTTGTCAGCCTGAAAGTGAGTGCTTACTATCCTTTTACAATTCCCTCTTAAGCAAAGAGATAAGGAACTAAATTAAAGAAGAGATAATTTGAATGGCCACTAATGCATGATAGTTGAGGTTTGATCAGCTTCAGATTTGATCATTATATAAATAACAAAAGATAGCCCAAGTCTGGGAAGCCTTTACTTGAAGTGTGCTTAAAAATTATATACTCAGGTATGTTTGCCTAGAAAGGAGATTCTAAAATTGGAAGTGGGCCATGTGGACTTGGTGGTTGTGGGTAAGCAGGAGGAGGGTGGGTCAAGGCTGATTCCTGGGCAAGAGTTCTGGGTGGGGGAGGCTCCCTGCAGCACTTCTGAGCTATTCCACAGGCCCAGTGCAGTGTGTGGCCTGCCTCAAGATAAAGGAGGGGAGGAGGGATTCAGAGCCTGAATTAGGGGTAGGGTTAGGAACACTGAATGGAGACCTGTGCAAGGGCAGTGACTGACAGTGCAGTTGGACAGCAGATTAGACTTGGGGCCAGTGAGACTTTTTTCCTTTCCCCCTCCCCCCGGGTACCTCTCCTCACCTGCCTGTGCTCTCACATTTAGGAGTTCAAGCCTGGGACAATGGTGTTACTTGTATAGTCATCTATTTATGCTCTGGATTTACAAAAAAAATTCCTGGATCCATACATATACCCTCTGATTGCCTTCTTTGTAAATTATGTATGTCCTAGAAAACTTATATAATAAAGAAGTAATATGCAAATTGACCCTCACACCCTCACACAAGATGGCCACCCTCATGTGGTCAAAGATGGCCGGTAGGAGAGGGTAGTTGTGGGTGATCAGGCCAGCAGGGGAGGGCAGTTGGGAAAGACCAGGCCTGCAGGGGAGGACATTTAGGGGGGGACCAGCTGTGGGGCAGGGCAGTTGGGGGTGACCAGGCTGGCAGGGGAGGACAGTTGGTGGTGACCAGGCTGGCAGGGAGGGCAGTTGGGGGCAATTGTGTCAGCAGGGGAGCAGTTAGATATTGATCAGGCTGGCAGGAATGTGGTTAGAGGAAGATCAGGCTGGCAGACAGAAGTAATTAGGGGCAATCAGGCAGGCAAGCAGTTGGGAGCCAGCTGTTCCGGATTGTGAGAGGGATGTCTGACAAACCGGCAGTGGGACATTCCCCGAAGGGTGCAGGCGGGACTGAGCCCCCTCCCCCCCACTCAATGCATGAATTTTGTGCAGTAGGCCTCTAGTAAAATGGTAAAAAATAAAGGCAAAGTATACCATAAGAGTGTAGATATATAAGGACTACCAACAAAAGGACCAACAGATACCTCTGATAGACTCAAAGATTCCATTGTTTTAAAAATGAACCTGATACTGTGAATCATCTTTTTCATAATTATCTCCGGCTTTGTTTTATTTGAGACCAGAATTCAGGATAGATAGTTTTAGCTATTTACCCAATACTAATCAGGAAATACATAATATTTTTATTTTAAATGTATTTACCAACCTCATTCCTGAGTTCCTTTTTCATGACTAGAGTTTTCATTTCAAAAAATAAATAAATAGCTGAGACTGGTTTGGCTCAGTGGAAGGAGCTTCGGCTTGCAGACTGAAAGGTCCCAAGGTTCGATCCCAGTTGGGGACATGTACCTTGCTTGCGGGCACATCTCCACTGTGGGGCATGCAGGAGGTGGTTGATCGATGTCTCTCTCTCATCAATGTTTCTGGCTTTCTGTCTCTCTCCCTTCCTCTCTGTAAAAAATCAATAAAATATATTTTAAAAATAAATAAGTTTTTAAAAATGGGAGTGATGCCTGGCTGATTGCTCAGTGATTGAGTGTCGACCCATAAACCAGGAGGTCATGGGTTTGATTCCTGGTCAAGGCACATACCCAGGTTGTGTGCTCAGTCCTCATTAGGGGGCATGAAGGAGACAGACGATCAATGATTCTCTCTCATCATTAATGTTTCTTCCCCTCTGCCTCTCCCTTCTTTCTGACATCAATAAAAACATTTTTTAAAGTTAACCTTTAAAAAATGGAAGTGATATTATATCAGAATGTAAACAAAGTCAAGACCAGTGAAGGAGACATTTTACTAGTCTTTTTGAACTATACCTTCATGTTGAACTGCTGAGTTGTTTATTTTTTATATAGATGGAAAATTAGGTGGGAGTATTGTGAGAGTTTGTGATAGCTGCTTTACCTATTGAAAATAACTCTCCCAAAATTAAATAACTTGCTTAAATAACTTACACATCGGTCTAAAGTCAAATTTGGAATGAGGTTTTCTCTCAGTTTTTCTATTAGCTAATATGATACCAAACTGACAGGAAGTATTGTGATTGTAACAGAAATAAACAAAATAAAAATTACTGGATCTTCTCTTCCTGAATATCAACATGAAAATACCTCTATTCTTACCGCAGCTTTGTCACAACTGGCTGGGAAATCCTGGGCAAGTCAGTTAAACTTATCGGGCCTCAGTTTTTTCACCTTTATTATTTTATTTTTTTAATGTATTTTTATTGATTTCAGAGAGGGAGAGAGATAGAAACATCAATGTGAGACTCATTGATTGTTTGCCTCCTGCACACCCCACACAGGGGATCGAACCCACAACCCGGGCATGTGCCCTGACCGGAAATCAAACCCTGATCTCCTGGTTGATAGGTCAATGCTCAACCACTGGGCAGTTTCTTCATCTTTAAACTAAAAGTGTCAAAATGGAATATTTTAATACATTTCTCCCAGAAACTGATAGATCAAATAGGAAAAAATTAAAAATATGTAAGATTTGAATAAAACAATTAACGAGGTGCCCTGGCCAGGTGGCTCAATTGATTGAAGCATCATCCCATACACACATAAAAAGGTTGCAGCTTTGATTCCCAGTCAGAGCACATACCTCGGTTGCACACATACATAGGTTGGGAGTTCAACCAATGTCTCTCTCTCTCATTTCCTCTCTCGTAAAGAGCATACCTTCAGATGAGGATGGGAAGAGGGGGACAACAGTTAACAATGTTGAGCTCAAACAACATAGAACTCTGCACCCAACAATTAGAGAATGCATATCCTTTTCAATCACAAATAGATTATTCATATACTAGACCACAAAGACAGATTCAACAAATACATGTAGATCACACTGCAGTAAAATTATAAATCAACAACTAAAAGATAGGCCAAAAGACTCAAACATTTGTAAACTTAAAACATGTTTGTAATTAATTCATGAATCAAAGAGTAAATCATAATACTTTCTTGTGGTAGCTAGAATTCTGAAAATGATCTCTCAAGATTATTACATCAAATACTAATATAGGTACTGCTGTGAAGGGAAGTCAGAGAGATTGAAAGCATGAGAAAGATTCAGCACACAATTGCTGCCTTAAAGATGGAGAGGAATCATCAGTGAATGTGAGTGGCCTCCAGAAGCTGAAAGCATTCCCTGCTCACAGCCAGTAAAGCAATGGGGACCTCCATAGCAAGTACAAGGAACTGAATTCTGCCAACAACTTGAATGAGGTTGGGGGTAGATTCCAGATAAGAACCTGCCCCCACTGATACCTTGATTTTGGCCTTGTAATACCCTAAGCAGAGAACCGGTTAAGCAATGCCAGACTTCTGACCAGTGGAAATCATGAGATGACATATGGGCATTGTTTTAAGCCACTTGTAATTTGTGGTAATATGTTACACAGCTGTAGAAAAATAATGCAGGCTTTTCAGGTTTTCATAATAATGTCTCCCATTTAATTATACCTTCATGTATACCCCTTTGGAATGTAATGCCATTTTTTTCCATCAAGAGGTAATGTCTCCTCATTCTCCACTCCCTGGAATATGAGCTGCACTTGTGAATTGCTTTGATCAGTAGAATATGATGGAAGTGACATTGTGTAAGTTCTCAGAGAGCAGGCCTTTAAAGGTCCTGTAGCTATTGTTCTTGCTTTCTTGAAACCCTCGGACCACATGCTGTGAAGAAACCCAATTTAGCCTATAGGAAGCTGAAAGTCCACCTGAAGGGTAACTGAAGAATAACCACCCTGGTCAACAGCCAACCTCAATTTTTGAGTGAGGACATCTTGGCCCCTCTAGCCCTTAGCAAAATTGTCAGATATCTACAACTGCATGAATGATCTCAGGAAAAATCAGTAGAAGAATGGTCCAGATTGTCCATAGAATTGTGAGGAATATACAATTTAATATATTGTGTATTAAACCATTAAGTGTTTGAGATGGCTTATTACACTTCAAAAGATCACTGAAATGGGACTGAATAAAAACAAAGCTATTATATGTTAGAAATATGGAATGCAATTAAAGCAATAAAGGGAGGGTAATTTATAGCCTTAAATACATATTTTATAAAAGAGAACTGAAATATCAATGGATTACACATTTGAATCAAGAAATTAGCCCTAACCCTAACTGGTTTGGCTCAGTAGATAGAGCATCAGCCTGGATACTGAAGGCTTCCGGATTCTATTCCAGTCCAGGGCACATACCTGGGTTGCAGACCCAATCTTCAGTAGGGGGTGTGCAGGAGGCAGCCAATCAATGATTCTCTCTCATCACTGATGTTTCTCTCTCTCTTTCCCTTCCTCTCTGAAATTAATTTTAAAAAGGGAGAAATTAGCCCTAGGCGGTTTGGCTCAGTGGATAGAGCATCTACCTGTGCGGAAGGGTCCTGGGTTTGATTTTCTGATCAAGGAAATGTACCTTGGTTACAAGCTTGATCCCCAGCCCTCATTAGGGCATGTGTAAGAGGTAACCAATCAGTGTGTGTCTCTCACATCGATGTTTCTCTCTGTCTCTCCCCCTCCCTTTCACTCTTTCTCCCTAAATAAATAAATAAATAAATAAATAAATAGAAATTAGACTAGATATTCTCAAAGTTCCTTTCTAGCCTGAGCATTCTGTGGACCTCATATTTATGACTTAAGCTTTCCCAAGTGACTTTGCATACTCTAATTTGTTATGTACAAACTTGTGAAGTATATTAGTGAATTCATTATTCTCATTTAATTCCTTCATGTAAGAATAACTGGGAGTAGTAGTGTTCTCATCTCATATCCAGATCTGCATGGAAGTAATTCCAGTATCTGCTTTTTCTAATGCACAGAGACAAAATAAAATTAAAAACTTAGACTCTGGTGCCAGACTAAATTATTTTAAAATCTGGCTCCTCCACTTATTAGCTTCATAATCTTTGCAAGTTATTTATCCTTTCTGTGCCTAGATTTTTCTATCTGAAAAATGGGAATTATAAATTGTTATCTCCTAGGGTTGTTTTGAGGATCAATATGAAAGTATGTAAAGCACTTAAAACAATGTAAATAACTTAAACCATAAAGGAAACAATTCAACCATATAAGTTTAGTTCTTATTAACAGGATGGCTTCAATCTTGAGAAGAACAAATGACTCATGGTGCTTTCAGAAAAAAAAGATGAGAGGCCAAGTTATCTTTAAGATTTTTACAATAAAAAAGGGATGTATATCTTACATAAGTGCTTTTTCCTACCACCTTTCATTTTCCTGCTTCACTTTTGAATGTACAGTTTCCTGAGACGTATGGACTCCTCTGCTTCAAGTAGAAAAGTTTTTGGTAACAGACTTTCCCATCATCATGTTTTGGCATATCATTGTCACCAGCTGCTCCTCTTTTTTTCAGGCTGGACGGCAACTGGAAGCTGAGCAAGCCTACAAGTACACGATGAAGGTATGATATGCAGATGCCTCTGCTGTTTGTCTGCACTGTACTGAGGTTAAGAAACTGAGAGGAAGTTACTAGTTTAATTCAGAACTTTATAGCATTTTATGATGTGAATATTTTTCTAGAAGCTTTTCTTACCATCCTTCCCACTATCATAGGGCTCCTGGGTTTGTAGGAATAATCTACATATTAACATGGGTGATTTTTTTTTTTTTTTGGTAGTAAAGCAAGCAAGAATTTATGGACTGCAGCAAAAACACACTTAGAATAGTGAGACAAAGAAGGGCATAGAAGAAGCAACCACAGAGCCTAGGCTGGGCTGCCCTGGCTCACTGGGAAGTCAGAGAAAAGGGGGTCTTGGAGACAGGTTCAGGGAGTTAGCCCAGGACAAGCTACTGCTGCTCATTGCTCCCTTGGTTGCCCGTGGTCCCTTGAAGTTAAGGAGATACTTGCCTATGGGGGAAGGAGGGAAAGAAGGGGATGGCATGGGCCATTTATTTTTTTAGAGAATATGGGTTAATGGAAAGACAGATTGCCAGAGAGTCAGTAGACCTAAATTATGGTCCTAGTTTTGCCATTACCATACTGTGTTAATTTCTCTAGGCCTCATTTCCTCAAGTATAAAATGAAGGTGTTAGTCTAGCTGGGGGTCAACAAATTTTCCCTTTAAATGGTAAACTAGGAAATATTTTAGGCTTTGTGGGCCAAACAGTCTCTATTGAAACTACTACACTCTGATTTGTAGTGAAAAAGCAGCCACAGGCAATTCATAAACAAATGAACATGGGTGTGTTTCAAATAAAACTTCTAAAATGTTATTGATTTCAGAAAGGGAGAGGGACAAAGGGATAGAAACATCAATGATGAGAATCACTGACCACTGCCTCCTGCATTCCCCCTACTGCGGATCAAGCCCACAACCTGGGCATGTGCCCTTGGCTGCAATCCAACCTGGTACCCTTCAATTCGAAGGCTGACACTCTCTCCACTGAGCCAAACCAGCTAGCGCTCAAATAAAACTTTATTTACAAAAACAGTGCTAGATTTGGCTCATGAGCAGTGGTCTGCCAATTCCCATCAGTTATGAATTATAAGCCACTTGAAAGACAGTGGCTTAAACAAATTAGGAGTTTTATTATTCTCATCTAATATAGAGTTCAGAACTGGTACCACAGCTCCTCTGGTATGATTAGAGACCCACTCTCTTTCTACCTTTCTGCTCCAGCAACCATAGCAGACAGTTTCCATCCCTCAGTGGTGAAAGACAGCCACTGTAGCTCCAGCTATTATATTCATGTTTCAGGCACAATAAAAAAACAAATGGAGGGAAAGGACAGTTGTCATCCTAGTTATTTCACCTCCCGTTAATGCGCAATGATTTCTATTTTCATTTCATTGGCCACATTGGTCATGAGCACTTCCCTTGCAAGGGAAGCATGAAATGTAGCTTTTTAGCTGGCAGCATTGCTACCCTGAAAAGTAATGAAGACTTTTTTAGTAAAGAAAGGAGATAGTAGGTAGGCAACTAGATGTCTCTACTACACATCTAGATTCTAAAATTAAATTCAGATCTATGTCTTTGATTCCTTTCTGTCACTTGCCAAATTGGAATATTATACATTAGTCAAGGTATAGTGGATGATGTGAACCTTTTCAAAATAAACTTTATTAAAGTTCTTTTACAAAGAATGCAAACTGTGAATGTTCATAACCACTTGAATGTTCGTAGAGTGAAAATATCCATGTAACCTGCACAATGTTCTGAGGTCTTTTAATGGAATTACTATGAAATAGGGAATGTAGCCAAATTCCATCCCAAGGAACTGTGTTCTTTACTTATGGCCCTAGAAATCAGGGATCTCCACATAGGTAAACCAGATATGACATGCACCCCCTTCCTTCCTCTATTGCAGCTAAAATTGAAAGATGAGGCTCTGCTTGCAGAGATCCACATGTTACAGGAGACTGTTGGCTTTGGAAATCCATCTTTCTGACATCTGTCCAGCTAAAGAATTTTCTGTATGGGACTGTGAGCTGTTTTCCTTCCCAGAGAAATTAAATCCTGGATGCTTCACTATATGAGACCTAGGAATAAAGATAAGAGAATCTTTGCCACAAACAGAAACCCATTCGTTTATTTCCACTGCTATCTTACTGGGTTATCAAATGTTACTGGTTGGTCTTACTTGTTGACAGTAAACTGGATGACAATAAAAAAATGAAAATAAGAGATTCAAACTTCATCAATGTGATTTTGGATTTAAGGTATACTGAAGTATATGTAAGAATATAATTTTTAAAAGAATATAATTATGTGTAATTAAGGCATAATGGGTGCATTATTATGGTAGGGTTTCTGATGAAAGTTAATCAGGATAACTCTTGTAGGAAGTCAACTGCTAAGGTCCTGGCCAGGTTTACTTAATGGAACTTGGGAATCACGGCATCAGTTTCTACGGTGGAACTAACGGGGAAGGCCATTTGGGGTTGCTGTATTAGGGCAAAGAGATTATTCGTTGTGGCCAGGACCTTTGGATCCAACGGTGAAGAGAGACTGTAAATAGGGGAGTACTAAGTGAAGGCGGAGGCACTAACTCCCTCCAACCACCGGCATCTTCCTGTATCTGAAGCACAAGGGCTTCGTGAAGAGCCCATTACCTTCTCATAGACGCAAACTCACAAATGAGGCACTTATTCCAGGGCTAAAGGTGGCAAGGACCCACGCTTCACCGCTGTCTGGGCCACTCACTGCACAGCAAAACCAGGAAAGGGGCTCCCCCTCCCTTATTGTGTGAAAGTTCGGAGAACAGGAGGGGAGGAGAGGCATATTATAAACACAGAGGGGTAAACTGCGTTCATCCATAGTCCGTTTTCGGTCCTTGTCACCTCACCGTCCCGCTCCGGCCTGGGCTTGGCGCGGCGGGAACAGCGCCGGGGCCTCAGGCGCTCACAACCGTGGCCGCAGGGAGGACGGGGCGGGGGCCGCGCTGCCCTGGGCCGCTCGGGTCCTCGCAGCCTCCTCGCTCCGCCAGGACCCGCGTCCGCACGGCAGGAGCCCGCAGGGAGGCCGCGCTGGCACCGGCTCCCCCGAACGACAGCGCGCCTCCCGGCAGCCGGTGGAGCGAGGACGCGCACCGCGTGGCCTGATGGGAAACGTGGGAGCGGAAGGGCCGGCGACGGGCATCACTCCCGCCCCGCCGCGCCGGCGTGTAGCTTCCTGCGGGCGGCGGGCGCTCCGAGGGGCCGCCGGGGCGCTCGGGCCTCGGCGCGCGGCGGCGCGATGGTGCAGCTCAGTGAGTGACGCCCGGCGGGCGCGGGCTGGGCGTGGGGCGCTCGGTGCGGCGGCGCCGGCCTAGGCGAGCGGGGGGCCGTCCGAGCCGGAATAGCCTCCGGTCTTCCGTGGGGTCTCCTCTGCCCCCCGCTGGCTCCCCGAAGGCCCCCGAAGCCGTAGGGCAGGGGCGGCATTTCCCGGGCGGGGCAGCTGCGGCCCCCGGGCCCGGGGCGGGAGCGGCGGCCTGAGCGCGGGGCCGGGCTGAGGAGGGGGATTCCGGCCGCAGGGCACGCGGGAGGTCTGGTTCGCGGAGGTTTCTAAGCCGGTTGCCAAGAATTGAGTCCCAGGACGGATTTTCACCGGGGGAAGAGGGTTGCTTCCTGTACCTAATTCTGCCCGTTCTGTGCCTTCACCGCTCCTTCTCCGCAGCCGCTCTCCTCCACCGGGCCTACCGAGGCGGCCACCTGACCATCCGCCTCGCCCTGGGTGGCTGTACCAACCGGCCTTTCTACCGCATCGTGGCTGCTCACAACAAGTTCCCCAGGGACGGCCGCTTCGTGGAGCAGCTGGGCTCCTACGACCCGCTGCCCAACACCCATGGCGAGAAACTGGTGGCCCTCAACCTGGAGCGGATCCGGCATTGGATCGGCTGTGGGGCCCACCTCTCCAAGCCTGTGGAAAAGCTGCTGGGTAACGTGGCTCTAGCCCAACCGTGATTACCTTAAATTGAAGTCGATTACAGGATGATGAGAATAAGTGATTTTCATTGCCTCTGGGCTGCCCAGGACTTGAGTGAGTTCTCTGGACTCCTTTATGAGACTGAGATTTTACTCTAAAAATGGGAACTGTGTGTCTTGAAGGGCTGCCGGTTTACCTTGCTTAGGTAAGAAAAACAGTGCAAGGCAGTAGGTAACATCTGTTGTCCTCTTGCAGTAAGGAGTAGGTGGAAGAGGTAAGACGGATTCGGTAGGTGAGAAGCATGTGTTCAAGCCATGCTCGAGGTCAGGACTCTTAGACCAAAATTCTGTGAGGCTGCATTCCCAGGGAAACATGGGCTTGCACTGTGTTGTAATGAATGAAAATCCTGTTGTTTTTAGGCCTTGCTGGTTTTTTCCCTCTGCATCCCATGATGATCACAAATGCTGAGAGGCTCCGGCGGAAACGGGCACGTGAAATCCTCTTAGCGTCTCAGAAAACGGAGACAGAGGCTACAGAAACAGAAGCAAGCTGACTTCAGTGAGCAGAGCAGCAAGAACAAGGTCAAAGTCCTCTTAAAACACTTGTGCAGAGTTCTGTTACTAGATTTAGAGATCAATAAATGGAGTTTTCCATGTCATCCATGTTCTGGCCCGGCCTGAACGGGGACCAGGGAGGGGTCCGTCATGTGTGACACAGGACTACTGATTCACTTTCTCAGCCTTCGTCTGGGGAGACACCACGGCTGTGGGGTGGGTTGGGCTTTTGGGTTGGACAGCTTTACAGTCTGCTGCCTTCTAAAACTTCCCTGTTCCAAAGTCCCCAACCAACATGTCCATGGCGTCAACATTGGCAGAGCTAAGATAAAGACTGCAGTCTGCCTACTTGGGGAGCCCTTTCTAGTACATGTTGTGGGATGGGGTGGGGGAATAAGCAAGGATGAGGGGCTTTTCAGGTGTCTACTTAAAAAGTCAGTGATAGAATCAGGTTTAGGGATCATGTGCCAAAAAAAACCACAAAATATTACTTTATCTCCACCCTAAGCAACCTCAGGATTCTACATCCACAAGCATGGATTAGATGGTTTTAGTGCACATGCTAGATAATGAAGATTTCAAATTCTGGCACAAGAGTAGGATGTAGGAGATTTATAGAGGAGATTCGTAGGCCCTAAGAGTATGCCAACTGATTTTATCCTCTGGGTTTTATATTCTGAGGACAACTAACAGCCACCTCAAATTGTGGAGTCATCAGTCTCCCCAGGATTGTTACTGTTGACCTCCACTTGCTTTGAAGAGGATATGTGGAAGGCAGGGCAAACAGAGAGGAAGGGACTATCCCTGGGTTTGATTTTGGACATGGGAAAGAGAAATGATGTGAAAATGTTAGGAACTCTGGAAGTTTAAAGGTACCCTGGAGAGTTTGATGGGAGAAGCTTTAATTGATAGTGCAGAAGAGAATGTGATTTTGCAAAGTATTGATCAGTGAGGGGAACTACTATGAAATGGGTTAAGGTCAGGTATTTATTTTTAGCTACTGAGTTTTCACCTCATGTGTCCATTTTGTGCTCTTGTCTTTCCTTTGTCTAAGATCTATACACATATTTCCTGTGTGAGTACCCACTCCCTGATTTCCAGTTTTCTCTAGCCCTAGCCTTGCTTTGGATCTCCAGGCCCATATTTCTCACCATGTCCTAGATGATTGCATCAACCTATCTTGCTACCATCTTCAAATCTAAAATACTCAAAATTCATCTCTGTACTTTAGAAAGCATTAAAAAACAAAAACAACTACAAAAACCTCACCTTTGCTTCAGCAGCTTGTATTTTTAAAAAATATATATTTTATTGATTTTTTTACAGAGAGGAAGGGAAAGGGATAGAGAGAAACATCCGAAGAGATATCGATCAGCCGCCTCCTGCACGCCCCCCACTGGGGATGTGCCCGCAACCAAAGTACATGCCCTTGACCGGAATCGAACCCAGGACCTTTCAGTCCGCAGGCGGGTGCTCTATCCACAGAGCCAAACCGGTTTCGGCAGCTTGTATTTTTATTATGATGAGAGTTTGGGTTATGTTATCTCCACCAAAGTGGGGCTGGAGGGTTAGCAGGAATGATTCTGTAAGTCCTGTCAGAGAAATAATTTTTTAAAGAGGTCTTTTGTGCCTTTTGTTTAATGTAGACTTTTTTCTTGCAAGGCTCTAGGGAAGTAGGCTGCAAAATCATTTGGGCCTTAGAGCTCTGTTTACTGTCAGTATCGTCTTTGAAAAAAATGATTGTTCCTTGAAAAAATACATATATATAGAACCATGTGAAATCGCCAAATGCCGATGCTGGGTTTTTTTGTTTTGTTTTGTTTTTTCCTAAAAACAAACCAAACAGCGTATAGGTTCAACCTAATACGGACTTTAACGTATGGAAGAAGATTCCGCGACGGGACGTGGGAGAAAGAAGTGCCCGGTGTCTAGAGTAAGGGGCGGGGCGTCGCGGAGGAGGGGGCGTGGCGGCTCGCGGGCTACTTCCGCTTCCGCCGGCTCTACTACGCCCCAAGGCACGTCGACGCCAGGCTTTCCACGCCCCATTTTACAGCCGCCGTAAGGTGCGGCGTCGTGGCCACGCCCTCACCCGCGGCTCTTGTGACGCAGGCGCCCTGGGCTTTTTGCGCGGGAAAAGGCAGCAATTCGGAACTGGCCAGTGCTGCTGGGACTTACTGTTTTCGCGGAGTCCGCCCTCCGGCCCCGCGCCTCTGCCGGCCATGGGGCTGCTGGAGCAGTGCGAGCAGGTGTTCGGTACCGCCGACCTTTACCGAGTGTTGGGTGTGCGGCGCGAGGCCTCGGACGGCGAGGTCCGACGCGGCTACCACAAAGTGTCCCTGCGAGTGCACCCGGACCGGGTGGGCGAGGACGACAAGGAGGGTGCCACCCGCCGCTTCCAGGTGCGCGAACCCCTGCCCGCCCGGCCGCCCGGCTTCTGTGGCTCATGGCTGGCTGGCCCCTTCCGGGAAATGCCCGGGGCCAGGCCCGGCGTGTCTAATCCTTTTCTCGCCGCGCAGCAGTGAGGGGCAGGGCTGACTTGAATGCTCTCTCCCCGCAGATCCTCGGGAAAGTCTACGCCGTTCTGAGCGACAAGGAGCAGAGAGCAGTGTACGACGAGCAGGGGACAGTGGACGAGGACTCCGATGTGCTCAGCCAAGATCGGGACTGGGAGACCTATTGGAGGCTACTCTTTAAAAAGGTAGAAATAAAATTAAAAGGTAGAGACTCTGGAGGCTTATTCGCGACGGTTCCTATTATTTACTCAACAAATGTTTATTGAATGACTTTGAGGCATTGAATTTTGTGTGTGAAGGAAGGGGAATTTGTTTGGCCTTGAAATCCACACACACACGCACACACACGCATTCCCCAGAAAATATATACTGTACGTCTTTGGGAAGAACAACCATAGGTACTTTTCTATGTACACACGCACTCATACTGAAATGGGTCTTGAATTACCAGTTGATGTAGAGTGTTGTAGTAAAAAAAGGAGGTAATTTTACAAGATGTGCCTTATTTTGCATGTCCAAATGTAAGTCCTGGGTGTTTCTCTGGATTCCTCCCCACCACTGGAAACTTCACTTAAAATGTCCTGGTCCGTAATTTAGTAGTTGTGAAGGTTGGAGTAGGGAAAACTCTGGAAAAGCTTTGGTAGAGAAAATTTTTGGTTCCTTGCAAAAATTTCAACTCAAGCAACTGTTATATTTTGGGAGAAACATTTCAACACCTAATTTAGCTTTCCTAGAATACCTTTTAAAATAATGTTCTCAAAGTTAAAGCATATGTTTCTTATTTGTTTAGATATCTCTAGAAGATATTCAAGCTTTTGAAAAGACATACAAAGGTTCTGAAGAAGAGCTGGCTGATATTAAACAGGCCTATCTGGACTTCAAAGGGGACATGGGTCAGATCATGGAGTCTGTGCTGTGCGTGCAGTACACAGAGGAACCCAGGATAAGGAACATCATTCAGCAAGCCATTGATGCTGGAGAAGTCCCATCTTATAAGGCCTTTGTCAAAGAATCAAAGCAAAAGATGAATGCTAGGAAAAGGAGGGTAAGAGTTGGAATGCTATTTATTATTTATATCTTGGCTGCTTCCAAAAAGAATTAGAAGGTATTACAGTAATTGAAATATAGACAAAACTGTGAAATAAGGATAAGGACTAACTTGCTGTGTAGTTCTCATCTAATAAAATGAGCGTATCAGTTCTTTGGGAAAAACTTGTTTCCCCTGGTATGTTGTGCTCCAGAGGATTTTACCACTACAATATTTACATAATATTATCTTGGAATATTCATCATAGGGGCCGATTCTTGTACCTTTGCGGAGGCATTTCTCAGTAGTGAGGTTCAGATACACAGTGGTTCTCAGTTAAGGGGTGAGGAAGAGGGCAACAGACTCTTTTAAAAAGGAAATACTATGTCTTCTTAATACAAATTCCTTTGCTCTTACCCAGATTGATTTGTGATTTGGGCCATGAATGTACATTTAAAACTAGTTTACTTTTTAAATTACAGATTTACTTTGAGGAGCACTTTTTGGAGAATCAGGGATAGAGTTGGTGGAGGTAGGAATGATGGTAGGGAAAGGAACTCAAGGACAGCTGGGGTTCTGGGAGGGCATAGATTCAAAGTTGCAAACATCTGTGCCTCTGTTCTGGGGAAAAACCAGACTGGTACCTAAGTAACCATTGCTTCAACTTGGCTTTCATAATGGGAATTCCATGGAGAATATACAATGTAAGAGGCAGACACTGCCCTTATCCTTATTTTGTATGGCTGATTTGGGGGTGAGCGTAGGTCTGCAGCTTTTAGATACAAGATGACAAACTGAAGTATGTTGAGAAGTGGAATGTTTATCAAGAGCTATCATTTTGACTCATGGGGTACCTTTGTTTAGACTCAAAGCAGTTTAAGTTGGTTGATTATTTTTCAGGTGAAACAGCACAGCAGTGTCTAGTAGTAGGATATTAGCTTGAGAAGCTTCTCTAGAGTATTGTGAGCAGGTTTTGGCAGTTTTGAGAGTGATTCCAGCAAACTTGGAAAGGGGGATACAATATCAAAAGTTGGATAAAAAAAAAACTGAAAGTAGATAGTGGAAACTATCTCTTTATTGGAATAACAAGGTCCTAATATTAATAGTATTTATTACTATTAAAAAAATTCACTGGGGTTGGGACCTCTTAATAGTTTTAGCTTTTGTCCTGAAGGGGAAAAAACAACTTACTAATCTTTAACAAGGTATTCTAATGGTATTTTGGAATCAGTGCCCTAGTAAATTTTGGCCAAAAAAAAAGGTGGCTTTGAAATCAGGTGAAGAAAAGTTAAAACTGAATTTATTAGTTCTGACTACTTGGGAATTTCAAAGCTGCCACCAGTCATATGTAGTAAATTGGGTTTCCAGAGGAAGAATCTGAGGTGTCTTTATCCTGGCAATATTTTTGAGGACATCCTTGGTTAAGCTCTTCATACATTTTGTTTTTCCTTCCTATCACCAGATGGTTATTAATACCAAACTACTTGTTACTCCTAACAAATAGAAATGGGGAATACTCAAATGCTTACTGGAATCAGAGGATATACCACTTTCTCTCAGCAATTTTGCCTTTTAATGAATGCCATATTTATGTAATTTTATTCTAAGTCATCCTCAAATTGAAAGGATCTTATAAATTTGCTTTTGGCAAAGGGTATATTTTTAGGATGCCATGGAGTCACATGTGAATATCTGTTTTATAGGCCCAGGAAGAGGCTAAAGAAGCAGAAATGAGCAGGAAGGAGTTAGGACTTGATGAAGAAGATAATTTGAAAGCACTTATTCAGGTAAACTTGGCAAGCTGGCTGTGAAGGTTGCCACCATTTCTTTATGTTCTTGTACTGATTCATACAGCTATTTGTAGTACTATATGTATAGTGTTATTTTTTTTCTTTTAAGACATAATTCATATGTCATTCACCTTTTTAAAGTGTACAATTCAGTGGTTTTTAGTATATTCATCGTTATACAACGATCAGCACTAATTCAGAATATTTCATCACCCTAAAAAGAAACTCTCTCCATTAGCACTCACTCCTTATTCTTCCTTCCCAGCACTAAGTACTTTTGTTTCTTTCAATAGTCTTGTGTTTTGAAAGCTTGTATTTTAACTCTCAAACAGAACAGACAAAAGGATCGGCAAAAGGAAATGGACAATTTTCTGGCTCAGATGGAAGCAAAGTACTGCAAACCTTCCAAAGGAAGAGGGAAAAAATCAGCTCTCAAGAAAGAAAAGAAATAATGGAATTTTCAAAGGTCATTAGAGATTAATTAATTAGTGCTATTGTAGAAAAGGTAAAGTCAAGATTTGAAGACAAAAGTCAACCCAACCCTTGAGAAAAATTATTTTCCATCTAAACTGTTCAGATTGAGTATGTAAACCAGTCTCTCTCAACCTGATCTTATATCCTAGAAATTCCCTGACATTCTGTGAAGTCCAGTCCTCCTATGAAGAAATTTGGTGATGATCATTGAGGAAAGAGGGGGAGGTTGGTATACTTCTGACAGCCCTTGCTTCTGTGGATCTTTTGTACCAGGAACTGTACCTAGAATGTGGATCTGTTCATACTTCCTTTACCAGCTGTCATTTTGCCACAAGAGTGAGCTGCAGAGTATTCAGAGCGACGTGTGTATTTATTAGAACAAGTATGCTACCTGGCTAGAATGTCTTCAGAACACCTGGAGGACATTGTCTTCCAAAACCTTGACCTTGCTTTCAGTCTTAAAACTCTTGAATAGATCCTCTCTTTTTGTTTTCTACTCAAACAGGTTTTGTACTCTTTGCTTCAAGTTTAGGAGAAACAGATGTTCACATTACTGCAAGCATCTTTATAAGACTTAATACATGATTAAACTAAACAAGTGAAAAATGATTTAAATTTTTAATGATCACTGGGATATTACTGCTGAACGTCCTTGGGGTAGGTCACTAAGCTTGTTTGAACTTGTTTTCTCATCTATGAAAGGGCGCGGGAGGTGCTTCTTAGAGGCTTCCCTAACTTAAGGCTAACTCTGAAGGCAAACCATCAGTGGTTTGTTTTCATGCACTTGTGGTATTGATTTGTGAGAATAGTACAGAAATTTTCACATATTTAGTCAAATTGTATGTATTGAGTAGAAGATGTGGAAGTTTTTAAGGGACTGTTCAACTCAAAATCTCTGATTTTAGACTAATATATTCAATGCCATATGCCTGAAACAAGCCTGGTACCTTTATGTATCATGATTTATCAGCGATATAAGCACATGACATGTTTTCAATTTGTGATTATAAACAAGGTTAAAAAATACTCTTTAATTGTATTAAAATATAATTTACTGCAGATTGTTTGAAGCATCTTTCTTCATATAATAGCATTAGAACACTTTGATATAAAAAAATTACCCCAATTTATGATCACTTGAATTTATCCCTCTGAAGATTAACAATAAGATAAAAAAATGGTATGATCATCAAAACTAAAGTTCAGTGAAATTTAAGTAAATTTAAGCCATAGTTAAAACCATTGCTGCATTCATGAGTACACTCAGGAAAAGGTCTGTGGTAAAATGAGAAGAATGCCAAAATTCTCCACTTCTGCTCTTAGGTATGTTGATACTAGAATAATCACCAGGTGTCTGAAATTTTAGGGAATTGTGTCTTGCTGGCTCATAACAAAGATTCTATACATTTTTTCATTTTTGAGCTACAGGAGAAAGTCAGGCAAGTTGAGTTCAATATTTGGGAAAAAATGTGACCACTAATATACTTTAAGAAAGAAGCATAACCTGATATTAAGCAGGCATTGTGAATTTGAGCTGTCCTAACCGAAAAAGTAATATGCATTACGATCTATTACATATGCTGCTTTACACTAGTGTTCAACATTTTTGTTTTTAATTAACCCTTCCAAATTGTTCTGCTTTTGTTTTTAATTAACCCTTCCAAATTGTTCTGCTTATGGGGTTGGATGTGTAAAGAGAGAGCTTTAAGGAATGACATCTGTTTGATGAGTAGCTCAAGTTTTTGTCAGTCCTGTCTCCTAAAAATGATTCAAAACTGAGTACAACTCGCCAGAAATTAATATAAGCATATGTATTCCAATGCCAGTGACAGCTTAATGTTAACAATCATTTGCTGTTTCCTGTGTATGTGTAGTTGCAGAAAATCCTATAATAATTGAACTGTTCATTGTTAACAGACAACATGAGCAGTGATTGGGAGTAGTTATTTTTTGGGGGTACAAAAACTTTACTGTCTAGTGGAATAGTTTAACTTAATGCTGAAAGAGGACAGTAAAATAGGATAGAAATAGTACCCATATAATCTTTGGCAGATAGTATGTTTTCTCAGTCAGTTTTACCAAAATAACTCTTCATGAAGATAGCTTCAAGTTGTCTCTTGTAAACAAACTGCATCACACGATGAATGCACAGTGATTTATGAAGTCTTTCCACGTGTTCCCTGTAGCCTGAAAGAGGTTCTTCTCATTTGCTCTAAGGTCCCTGCCTGGTTCTAGAGATCGGTCCACTTCTGTTTTGAGTTTTTGTAGACCCATGTGATTGAGAACCTGTCAGACAAAGAAGACATCATAGAGTAACATTAGCAGACGTTCTAGATTTGGTTAGCTCAAATTCATACCTAAGGACTTTGTTGCTCCAATTATCAGCTGGGATTTAAATAAATTGGGAACAAGTTAATACAGTATATATTTACTAAGGCAATAAAAACCTTGCATATTTTATGGAAAAACAAAAATTTATACTAAGATATGAAAGCAGTAACAGTTTTAGAGAGAAGTCCACTAACTGAAAGACTAAGATGTGTTTCACTTAAATAAATGTTACATTAGTTACACCTGAATATAATAACTTAGCTCAAAGGCAAGATTGCTTCTCTGTGATTGATCCAGTAAAATAATCCATTGAAAGTATTCAGAGACTACCTCACTGCCACTAGAAACTCTACTAGGAAAAGAGATCCTTGAACTACAGAGATCCTTGGGAGGCAGATTATTTTTAATATACTAGCTGATTAATCTTATTAACAGCAAACATATCAACTACCCCATTTCTAAGTTTCACTACAACATAATGAGAATGATGTGGTGGAAAGAAGGCCTTTTTTAGGAAGAATTAAGACATTCCTAAATTTCCTTCCACCACTTATGCAAAATAAAAGCTATAGAATATAACTTAGAAACCAAAAAGTAAATGGGAAAACAGATTCGGCAGCATATCTTGACTTTTTATAATTTTTGTCTTACCTTATACCTAGCAGGATAACTGACCAAAGCAGTTTAATTTATAGCAATATGGATTTTGCCTATATATTAATGCAGTGTTTAAATGTTATGGAAGTGTTTATTTGGCTGAATTATTTTTAGGTTAAAAAAAAAAGTTTTGTATATTTTGCCAGAGTGGTGAGAGGTTGATTTATATGAGAAAACAGAAATCCAGAACTTATTGGCTCTGAACAATAGTACTCTTCTCTATCTTTTTATTATATCCCATCTTCCAAAATGAATTTGAGGTGACTTGGAAAATGTAGGAAAACAAACAAAATATAATAAAACCTGGCAGAGGAAAAAATATATAAGACAAAAGCAGGGTCTTAACATAGCTGCATAATAGTAAAATTAGTCATGGCCCCACCTGTCCCTCCATATCCCCTACCAGGTCGGGCCTGATGAGGATACTCAACAGCACATGAATGGCGATGCTGCGTGTCCAGCTGGAAAAAAAAAGTGGAGACACTTATTTCAATACTATGTCTCCCAAAGGATAGTATGTTAGTAGATTTACAAAGGAAACCTTGAAAATGGACAACAATTTAAATGGCATTATCTGCTAATCCCATAGACAGGTTGGCTGAGTGCATTCTATTATAGTCCAAGGAAAAAAATCCCACACCAGAAGCCCATAAAGCCATTTGTTAACTTGTGGAAATGGCAAATACTACAATTTTATTAATATGTCTTTAAAAAATCTTAGCATTGAAAAATAATCCATATGGTTTAATGTTTCTAAATATAATTGGCTGCCCGGGGAATTTCATCTAATTTCTATTGTCTGCTGACTGTTTAAGACAACAGAACAGCCTTTTCAGTAGCATTGAAATATCCATCACTTGTACACTTGAAATAGGACTCTCAATATGAATCTCACACATTACAAAGTTACCACAGGGATTTAAAGATTTTAAGACCTGACTAAAATATTAAAATGTGAAATACTGAAAAAAGCTATCCATGCCATCTCATTGGCACTTCTGGGATAAAAATAGAAAAAAAAACAAAAACTCTGTTCCATCTCAGAGCACTAAAATCAAGAGATTTCTGGAATTTTTTTCTGGTGAAGCGCCATGTTTTTGATCAGGTGTCAGGGCAAACTTCCTATTTGTAGGGGGTCAGACTGTAAATGTTCTAGACTGAGGCACACACTGCTGCTGTCGGACCTACTCAGCTCTGCATTTGTAATGGGAAAGCAGCCAGAGACAGTACATGAATGAGTATGGTGGCTCTGCCCTAATAAAACAACAAAAATAGGTAGTAAGTCAAATGGCTTATGAATGTAGTTTCTGGATTACCAGAGGGCTGGTCTACCAGTGCCCGGCCAGGACTCTGATCTAGTGCTCTCAGTTACATTGAGCTACTAGCTCATATCCCTTTTCATAAGAGCAAACTGGCAGAGAAATGGCTACAGTAAGACATTTCTACATTTGTTACTATAAACTGAAAATGAAGAAACTGAATTTTTTTCAGGTGTTCAGCTTTACTCCTACAGTAACCAAAATTAAATATTTGATATGACTCTAGCTATAGAATATAATCATTAAACACTGCTTAACAAATGATCTGGATCAAATTATGTATTCTCTTAAATGAGAATACAAATGGAATCAAGGTTCTCAAACTTCTTAGGATTCACATCTAGTAAGAATTAGAAATGCTCACATTTCCCTTTTGCCCATATTTTATATGAATCTTGCCTTAAATCAAACCTTCTGAGGTCTGTTGGGATGAAGTGTTCTCCCCATGTTTATATCCACCTGGGACTTGAGAATTTGGAAATAGTATCTATAGATATAATCAAGATAAGCTGAGGTCATACTGGATTAGGGTCACACTGAATTTCAGGTCTAAATTCAGTGACTAGTATCTGTATAAGAGGGGAATTTGGGAGAAGGCTATGTGAAGACAGCAGAAATTGGAGTGAAGCATCTGCAGGCCAAGAAATATCAAGGATTGCTGGAGCCATCAGAAGCCAGATTAGATTCTTCCCTGGAGTCTGCAGAGGGAACATGGCTCTGCAGACACCTTAACTTAGACTTTTAGGCTCTGGAACAAAATAAATTTCTGTTGTCTTAAGCCACCCAGTTTGTCACAATTTGTTATGACAGCCCTAGAAAACTAATAAAACAGTGTCCACCCATTCATTTATTCTCATTCTAATGGAGGAAAGATTGTATGGTGTTTTAGTCTCTAACAGTTCTAAGGTTATGAGTTGGGATAAGTGGGTTAAACATTATCCTGACAACTGGTATAAGTTGTGCAGCCACTAGTTCCTGGGCAGTAAGTGTGGCCTCTGGCACTTTCCCGGCTCAACAAGCCCTCTTGCCACAAAGCGAATGAGGTGAGGCTGAGCTCCTGGCATACAACTGGGCAAGGTTAGTATGTGACAAATCTTCCAACCAGTTTTTTTCTATTGCTTAAAAGTAAAGGGCTAGGAAATGTACAAAGCAGTAAGACAATGTTAGCATCTCAACTGAAAGCCCATCCACCAGTCCACATCATCATCTGATACCACTATTGGTATAATTCCATGAGAGCAATATTAGAGAATGAAGTTATGCTGATCTGATATGCACTGGGGTTTAACACTTTTTTAAAAATGTTTTACTGATTTTTTATAGAGAGGGAGAGGGGTAGTTAGAAACATCTATGAAAGAGAAACAGATCAGCTGCCTCCTGCACATCCCCTACTAGGCACATGCCCTTGACCGGAATCAAACATGGAACCCTTTAGTCTGCAGGCTGACACTCTATCCAATGAGCTAAACCAGTTAGGGCAACACTTTTTTTTTTTTTTGCTTATTCTCAGAAATATCTAACTTTGTTTAGAATTTGTAATGTATACATCAGGTGTTTGTGTGTGTTACATGCTGCTGGTGACCCTATGAATGAGTATTTTCCACAGTGTTCTGTACTCAGCGGCCCTGCTCAGCTCTTGTCAACTTATGTCTGTGGTTTCTATTATGGAGTCAGTTCATCTCATATTTGGTTTTCCTCTCTTCCAGCCGCCTTATATTTCCCCAACATTGTCTTTTCCAAAGAACCCTCCTTGTAATGTGCCTAAAGTAGGATAGCTTCAGTTTGTTATTTTGACCTGGAGTGATATTTCAGGCTTAATTTATATTTTACTTTATTCTACAAGTTAGAAAAGTGAGTTGCAAAGACCAGTTAGAATTTCAACAAAATGTACTTACAACACGTTTTATTGTTATAACCTCAACTTTTAGCTTAGAGTTGATGAAGCCACTATATAATGTCTTAAGTTTGCCAAACTAGTTTTTTTCCTTTCCCCAACTATCAAGACCATAGAGGAAACATGTCACTACCAAAAATGACTGAGTTGTATTGGGCCTGGAGAAAAAGTCAGGTAAAAGGAGCCTCTCCTGGGGCTGCTGATGTTTAGGCTCATTCACCACTGCACTTCGAGCTCGATTAGAATCACCATGGGTTTTCTGTGGAGGAGGCAAAATTACAGAAACAATTAGAACAATTTATTGTGTATGTCCTATATCAACCCTACCGGGTATGGTAACTGCAGGCCAAAGACCTCCAATCCATTCTCATTATATAGAATTCATTATGTACTTTTGATAAAATATAGTATAAATTAATATCAATACAGATCCTACCGAATTATTACTCATGAGGAAGCATATGGAAAGGCAATAGGGAAAACCAAGATGGCGGCATAAGATATACACTTGTACGTGCTCCCTCTCACAACCACACCAAAACTACAACTAAAAGACAAAATGTCTATCACCCAGAACCATGGGAAAGCTGGATGAGTAGAAGTTCTACAACTAGAAGGAATGAGAAAAGAGCTTTGAGACGTGCCCAAGTGCGGAAAAGCTGAGGTACAGAGGCGCGCAAATCGGGCTGGTGACTGGGTGTGCTGTTTTTTTCAACCCAAAGGGAGACACAAGGTCCAGATTACTCTGAACTCCATTTCCGGTGAGACTCTGGGGACCCAGACTCCTACAGGGAGAAGCTGGACTGTCTGTCATAGGGTTGGAAAGTAAGGGTGGTTCTCTTGCAGAGGTGCACGCAGCAATCATTGTTTACTGTGCTGGGGTGTGGGACGTGGGGATGCAGAAACTTGGGAGACACAGAGACGGCTGACTGACAGCCACCGCTGTTTGCCACACCCTAGCCTAGTGATTCCCTGAGACCCCGTCCCACACAATTTACAAACCCACCCAAGCTCTGCACAATGGCATTGTATATAAATGGCCTGCCCTATTGCAGCGTATCCCAGCAAACTGCAGCTCTGGTCAGACAGTTTTAAAACCTCCAAACCCCAAGCAAAGAGGAGAAATCTGCAGATCTTGCTGTAGCTCCTGCTGGGTGGCCTCAGACAGTAGCTGACCTGCACCCCATTGGAGATACAGAAGCCAGTGTACCTAGAGGTCAATGTGAGATGACACCAGATTTCAACTCTTCACACCCATAACTGATACATTCAAGAGGCAGATTCAGTGAGCACCAAAGCCCCACTGAAACGAGTCCTTCTCCATAAGGGTGTCTCCAGCACAGCAGTTGTTCCATTATAGACACAGCGGGTCCTCACAGCCAATTGGCCTGGAGGTCAATTCCTCCCAGTGATACCAACAGCAATCAAGGCTTAACCACAAGACTTTGCACTCAGCCCACAAAAGGGTGCACCAAGAGTGTCCACCTCAGGTAATAGGGGAGGCTGAATCACTGGGTCCTCTAGGTCACCTACCTCAGAAAACCACTCCCATCAACACAGGGAGCAGCCAAAATGCAGAGACAAAGAAACATGTCACGAATGAAAGGAGGAAAGCAAATTACTGGACGTAGAGTTCAAAACCTCATTTATAAGGTTACTCAAGAATCTTCTAAAAACCTCTGAGGAACTTAGTGAGACTTTTAAAGATCTTAATGAGAATGCCAAAAAAATGAAAAAGGACCAGTCAGAAATTAAGCATACACTGTCTGAAATAAATAATATATAGAAATTCAAAAATAGACCAAAGGACCCCAAGAATCAAACCAAAGATCTGAAATAATGAGGAAACAAAAAACACACAACCAGAAAAACAAAAAGAAAAAAGAGTCCAAAAATAAGAAGATAGTGTAAGGACCCTCTGGGACAACTTTAAGCATACCAACATCCAAATTATTGGGGTGCCAGAAGAAGAGAGAGGGAAATATTGAAAACCTATTAGAAGAAATAATGACAGAAAACTTTCTCTACCTGGTGAAAGAAACAGATTTACAAGTCCAGGAAATGCAGAGAACACCAAACAAGAGGAATCCAAAGAGGACCACACCAAGACAGCATAATTAAAATGCCAAGGGCAAAAGACAAAAAGAGAATTTTGAAAGTAGCAAGAGCCAGTTAGTTAGTTACCTACAAGGGAGTACCCATACGACTGTCAGCTGATTTCTCAACAGAAACTGCAGGCCAAACCCGAGTGGCAAGAAATATTTAAAGTGATGAAGAGCAAGAACCTACAACCAAGATTATTCTACCCAGCAAAACTTCACAGACAAGAAAAAGCTAAAGGAGTTCATCAACACCAAACAAGGATTATATGAATGCTGAAGGGTATTCTTAGAAGAAAAAGGTAAAGATAAAAATTATGAACAACAAAATTATAACAAATACATGCCTATCAACAAGTGCATCTAAAAATCTAGTGAATAAACAATCTGATGAGTATAATAGAATCAGCAGCCTAGAAAGGAAGTAGACTGACAATTCTTGGGGGGAAAGGGTGTGAGGGGTGTGGGAAGAGATTGGACAAAAATCTTACACCTATGGATAAAGACTGGCAGGGGGGAAGGGTATAGGGTATGGTGGGGAATTAGGTAGAGGGAAACTATGGGGGGAAAAAAGAAACATCTGTAATAATCTGAACAATATTTATTAAATAAAAAATAAAAGTGTATACACACACACACACACACACACAAACGGCAATATGAAAGAGAGATACCGGCAATAGGAAAGAGACATACCGCTTGCCTTTGTGTCCCCACAGTGCTCATGTGTTCTTCTTCAGCTGTGCCAATAGGTGGCAGCAGATTATTTCGACTCAGGGGCATTGGTGAGGGAGAAGAGAGGTAGTTGGCTGCCATTGGGCTGCAAATCCCACCAGTGAACACCAGGACACGAGAGCATAAAGTTAGAACAATACAAGAAAACTGATGAGAATAAAAAAATGAACCATGATGCACTGAAAGCTTTAAGCTAAGTTTTTAAGTAATGAGATCTCAATAAAAGAATTTTGGAGCTTTTACATAGTAGTTTATGATTTTTTCTCACAGAAAACTAGAATACAACAGCTTTTGCAGTTCTATCAATAATGGATTTGTCATTTTACACCTGATGGATTTCTCCACTGTTCTGGGCTTTCTGATTATCCTTTTGATTAATAACTATAATCCTCTGCAAAGGTCCTAAACTTTCATTTTCTTCCATGGCATTTGGAACAGTTTGCTATATTATTACTCATAACCAAGACAGTAATTGGAACTGAATGATATTTTCTTGTCCCAGAAAAAAACAAAGCAACTGTCAGATGGATGAGAGATTAATTATATATCAATACCACTCATTCCTAAATGAACCTATAGCTACATTGGTAGAGATATAGCCGCAGCAACATAATAAAGTAGTGATCAGGTGCGGTGTAACTGGTGTCCTGATAAAAGACCTTTGGTTTTGGACATTTCTTTTAGTGAGTCTATTTGAATAAATAATAATGAGAAATAAAAAAACCAAAATCAAATAATATATTGGGAGATAAGTATAGTGAAATGTACTTAATTCAGAAGCTGAATTCACAACTATTGGCCTTATTATTTCTTACCTTTTATCTATCTATATATAAAAGCTTAAGTGATCACCAACCAGCAGACCAATGACTATCAGTAGATCTGATGCGCAATGACCACCAGGGGATAGACGCTCAAAGCAGGAGCTGCTGAGGGACAGCAACTTTGTCAAGTGTTCTCTTGCATTCCAAGACCCCTGGGGATATCAGACTGCCAGTTTTGACCCGATCCCTGCAGGCAGGGCCAAAGAACCTCACCTGCTGGAGGGACCCTACTCACTCTGCAGATGCCCTTTGAGTCCCAAGCTCTGCCTCAGGTACAGCCGGGCCAGGAGGGACCATGGAATGTTGGTTCCAGGGCATGTCTGGCCCATCTCGCCCAGTTCTGCCCTGCTGGCCACCTTCTAATTAACTTTCTTTTTTAAAAAACATATATTTTATTGATTTTTTACAGAGAGGAAGGGAAAGAGATAGAGTTAGAAACATTGATGAGAAAGAACCATCAGCTGCCTCTTGCACACCCCCTACTGGGAATGCACCTGCAACCAAGGTACATGCCCATGACTGGGAATCGAACCTGGGTCCTTTCAGTCTGAAGGCCAACACTTTATCCACTGACCCAAACCAGTTAGGGCCTAATTAACTTTCAATGTGCACAAATCCATGCACTGGGCCTCTAGTAGTCTTATAAATAAACTGTTCTAAGATGTTTTGTGAATTCACTAAAGAATTTTATTTTAGAAATTGGCTTATAGGTATTTTTTGTATAATGAGGTATTTATTGTGTCCAATGAATGATGGGTGGGAAAAGAGAAGAAAGTATGTTCAGTATTATTTCCTATGAATTGCTAAGGGATATTTTCCAGGAATATAAGCTATAAGCAACTACTTCTCTGAGGTTTATGCAATTTTATATTTACCTTATTCTACAAGTTTAAAAAGTGAGTTATTGTCAATGGAATAAGCAGTACCCAAATGGCACAGAAAAATATTAAAGAAAATTAATTATTATTTTGGGATGAATTTCACTGAACATGTTCCCACTAAGGAAAATGTTGACATATATATATATATATATATATATATATATATATATATATATATACATATATCTATATTATTATATGTCTTTTTTTGGTGTCATGAAATATTCTAGACAACATTTTATTTGTAGAAATAGAAATCTCTAGCTAAATCAACAGACCCAGTATCTGTATTTAATTAATATTTAAGCTCATTTTAAAATCTGTAATGGAGCCAGAACTGGTTTGGCTCAGTGGATAGAGCATCGGCCTGCAGACTGAGAGGTCCCAGGTTTGATTCCGGTCAAGGGCATATATCTTGGTTGCGGGCACATCCCCAGTGGGGGATATGCAGGAGGCGGCTGATCGATGTCTCTCTCTCTCATAGATGTTTCTAACCCTCTATCCCTCTCCCTTCCTCTCTGTAAAAAAAAAAATAAAAAAATATATATATATATATATAAATCTGTGATGGATAGATTTAAACCAGTATGCAATCATACTAAGAATGCATAATGATAGTTTCTATACATATATTTCAATATTATCTTTAAATTCATTCTGTATGTAAAATTCATTAGTTTTACCAGTTTCCAGAAATTCTGCTTTTGAAACCTACACTCGGGATCCTCTGAATATCTCTTCCACGGGTCTTGGAGTTCCAGCTTGTGAACGGCTTGTGCTGATGGGATGAAGGGTACGTGGTGGGGGATTGCGTCTCCTGGCGGATTGCACTGTGTATGATAGAGATGATGTACAAAGCTCTAGGGCTCGATTTGACCAATTTCGGGTTGAAAAGATGGTACTGGACCCAGGCCTCATAAGTAGCTTGTCATCGAGATCCCTAGTGGCCAAATCAGAAGAAACCCACAGTGAACCGGGAGATACGACTCAAAGGGTAAAAAAAAGATTAAAATACATTCAAGAGAGAAAAGTGCAAAAGTAAAAATTGTTTAATAAGTAACCTATATTTCAGAAGTTACATAATGTAGCTCAGGCACAAGAATGTGTTCTTAAAAGGAAGACCTGATTCCCTGGCGGGTGTTGTTCAGTTAGGCATTGTCCTGTGTATCAAGAGATTGCTGGTTCTGTTCCCTGTGAGGGCACATGCCCAAACTGCAGACTGGATCCCCACAGGAGGCAGCTGAGCAATGTTTTACTCTCACATCAATGTTTCTCTCTCTTCTTCTCTCTCTAAAAAGCAATTAAAACATCTGACCTATCTTCTATCCTACTATACCAAAAGTGGTCCTTTAAAATATTTTATATTTTCCATCTCAAAATCTTTTTGCACATCATTTCCTCTACCTAAAATAGACTTACTGCTTTTCATTGCTTATCCAAACTCCATTTTTCAAGGAAGAGTTCAAAATCTATACTTATCTACCAGAAAGGCTTCCTTCTTTGGGGTTGCCCTAGCACTTACTCTGGATACCTCACACTTGGCACTAAGTCATAAAAATGCCCTATACAGCTAGGTCTCTTTCTACCTATGTGTATCTAATCTCTTCAGTTATATTATCAACTCTTTGGGGGTGGAGACCATTTCTCTTGATGTTTTTATTCCCAAGATGTCTGATTGCATGATAGCTACTCAATACATACATGTTGACTGACTGATTTTCCTTCCACTTAAACTCTGTAGACCGTCAGAATTTTGCACTACTTACAAGAGTTTGTCCATTAGGGAGAGATTTCTTGGCTGTAGAGGCATCCCATGAACCAAGAGACCATTGACATTTGGCTGATGACCACCTGCTGCTTGACAGAGACTCATCTACATGTTAAAAAGAAGATGTTATTCATGATTAGTGGGTGAAGATACCTGCTTATTTGTCCAACTTTGCCAAAAGTTATTTCCAAATTAGGCCACATGTACATTTTTCTCTTGTGCTTTGTAATAACTTTTGTAATATCTTGGCCAATAATCCAGCTTGGGGCCCCAAGTTCACTGTCAAGATAACAAGGTCATAGTTCTTTCTTTTCCTAAATGACAACAGGTTGGAGAAGCCTAATCAACCTAGATGAAAGCACTTAGCAGCCACTGTTATAAAGGAGAGAGGACCTTTATTATTATTAGAAAACACAAGTATGGAACCAAAAAAAACCAACTCTCTAGGGAGCATGCCAGTGCCTGTCACCTCCTCCCCCGAGGTGCATTTTCTTTGCCTCAGTCTCTTTTTCCTAAGCCCATTTTGTCTACCAGTTACAGGGCCCTTCTTTTGCCCCAGTAACTTGTTTCCTAATCCCTTTCCTTTTACATCTCACTCTTTTTTTAAAATCTTTGTGACTTTCTAAATAAACTTTACCTGATAGTTTGAATCTTGGCTCTGAATTCTTTCCTAGCCAGAACTCAAGTACCGAGGTGGCCGAACCAAGGTCTGGTCTGACCCCACCGGTCTAACACATGGTGCCATTTTTGCCCCCAAAATTGTAATTATAGAATCCAAATAAATGGCTTAGAAGAAGAAAAAATAAGGGTAAACTTTAACAAATGATTTTTTTTTACCATCACTCTACACAAACTAATCCTTTTTCTTTCACTACCACTGGAGTCATCAGTTCTCAATGATAACCAAAATTCTGCAGTCTGTTTATTGGAAGGAGTTAATCCTCTTGTTACAATGATAGTAGGATTTAATCTTACTTGAATGCACATCACTACCTCAGAATCCTGTTTCTTTTCTCTCTCAGGTCATCAGTTTGGTCATCTCCTTTGCCATGCATTTTCCTCTTGCTTTTTCTTTCAAGAATGTTTGGATTAATACTTCTTACTTTTATCAGTAACCAGAACCATTCAAGTTAACTGATTAGGGCTTAGGTTTCCTAAACCATTGCCAAGCCAGTTCAACATGTATAAGTATTTTATTAGCATCCAAGGAACATAATTTCACCTGGTTCACCCTTTAATGTGATGAGGTATGAGTCTTGCTGATTTTCTTTGTAAAAAACATGTTTATAAATACAACTGCACAATATCTGCTCAGTATATCAATAAACCAAATATTTGATCTGGCCATAAAATGCAGGGCTGATGAGCATGACACAAGAAGATTAGAGTCCTTTTTCTCCTTTTTTTTCCCTTCCCACTATACTCCCTTTATCCCAACTCTTTTGCCACAAATAACACTGAGAAACTATCATGTAGAAACTGGTTCTACATAATCATTACACAGGGATGAAACCAGATTCATCAGCAGGCCCATCAACCTGCAAGAAACAGCCATCTTTATGCCTGCCCATAGACTTGGGACCACTTCTCTCTGTCCTTTTACACCTAAGTGCTAAACACCCCAAGAGAAAATACAAAGTATGGAACAAATCAACAGATGCAAATACTTGGGCGGGGGTGGGGTGGGGGGGGGAACACGACGGACACAAAAGCCAAGAGGCAGTGACAAGAAAAAATGAAAGAATTTTAAAAATTCAACGGACAGAATGTTATGACCTTAAAAAATTTGAGGTTTGGTGTTTCTTTTCATCATATTCTTTTTTTTTAAGTATATTTTTATTGTTTTTTTACAGAGAGGAAGGGAGAGGGATAGAGAGTTAGAAACATCGATGAGAGAGAGACATGGATCAGCCGCCTCCTGCACGCCCCTACTGGGGATGTGCCCGCAACCAAGATATATGCCCTTGACTGGAATCGAACCTAGGACCTTTCAGTCTGTAGGCTGATGCCCTATCCACTGAGCCAAACTGATTTTGGCTTCACCATATTCTTCATTCTTCCCAGAACAGGCTGACGCATAGTTGAGTCTAGTTTGCACTGCTTATACCTGCCTTTTCAAAAGAGCTGACTGAGAATAATTTAACCCTAATTTGCCATTAATTTTTAAAACTGAAATTAAATTTGTCAATACATAGAATCACTCACTGGATTATAGTGATAAACACATAACTTTACTGAAATAAATTAAGTCATAAATAATACAGTTTAAGAAAGTAACTGAGCAGACTTCTGGAGAGAACAATCCTAGGTTCTCTAGTCTATTCCCCTATGGGGCTTACCGGATTTGAGGTGATGGACAGCACCTTAGACTGTGGCACTCGAGGTAAGACCAAAGGTTGTGGTTCACTCAGCACACAGGGGCTTTCTGGAGCCGATTTGGTGACTGCAATATTACTCTCATCATCTGAGCAAAGAAACAGAATGTTATCTATCTCCAGACCTACAGCAACAGTGCTGTGAAAAATAATCTCTGAGAATTGTCCTGAACTAGGCTTCACTCATCTTTGCATTCCAATTTCATACTCTCTGCAGGATTCAAAACCCACACCAAAATCCTCAAACCGATTACCTTTCCCTAAATGATGTTAAACATCTTTTCATGTACTTCTTGGTCATTTTTTATCTTCTCTGGAGAAAGGTCTAGTCAGGTTATTTGCCATTTTTACAATTGGGTTGTTTGTCCTTTTGTTGCTGAATTATAGTTTTGTTTGTTTCTGAGAAAGGGAGGGAGGGAGAGGAGGGAGAAACACTGATGTGAAACACTGATTGGTTGCCGACCGGGGATCAAACCTGTAACCTGGGTAATTGCCCTGAGAAGCGACACC